>JARYGA010028230.1:0-163104 GCA_030545235.1 Helianthus tuberosus | reverse complement strand
TGTTTTTATTTCTTTTTTTTTTTAAATTTCCTTTAATGAAAAACCCATTTAGGGTTACACTCACACAAAACAAAACGCAGTAGAAGAAAAGAAAAGAGAAGTCGCAGTACAGAACAAGAAAACACCGCCTCCACCCTCACCCTCACCCTCTCCGGCGACCACCTCCTCTCCTCTGGTTGTCCTTCTCCGGCGTCGTTCTTCTCCGGCGACCGTCATCCTTCAGCCGTGGTTCTTCACAGGTGTGTTAATATTTAACTTGTTTTGTATTTTTGAAGTTTTAGTGTTATTTCTAGTATTATTTTTTTACTTGTTTGATGTTATTAATGATGTTAAATAGTAAGATAGCTTGAATCTGAATGAATGGTTTTGATGTTTTAACTTGTTCTAAATTGTTTTGATGGTTTAGTGTAATGCAGCTACTCAAGTTTGTCTTGTGATATTTTTACATAAATTGTGGATTCATTCCAGATATTGTTGAATGAAGTTCTGGTTTTATAGTAACACCAAAGAAAGAAGGCTAATCTTTTAGTTAGGTATGTCAAATTCACCAGCTTTAGTTTTTTGTCTGGGACCTTGTTCTAGAGCAATTTTACATTATAAAAGTGTTTGTTGATGATGATGGTGTTGGTGGCAGAGGGTGCAGAAGCAGCTAGTGCTTTGATATATTTCGAGTCCTCCCTTCATTTACTCGACGGTTTTAAGCATCAAAGTAGGCGAAATCTGAGGTAAAGTTTCTTTCAATTTTTAACTCAAATACTCAATAGAAGATAGATTTTGATATGAATTCGTTAATTGTGATTTGTCGTTTTCATAGGATAGTTATTTTGTTTGATATGAGCTTTAGCTCTTTAGCAATTTTAGTTTTTATAAAACCTGAATTTTTGGGCTAATGCTAATAGAATTTCATATGAAATTTAGGTCTTTATTACGTTCCATGATTCGACCTAACCCGGCCCGGCTCGAAAATTATAACGTATGGTTGTGAAAAATTGACCACCCCAAAAAAGTGAACCCATAGGAAAAAAATACTGGATCCACCACTGGAAAAGGTCAGACATTTGCCTCTGAACGATTAAGTATTATACTTACTCTTACTACCTCACCTCTTACTATCTCACATCTTACTGGTTCAACACTTAATAGTTCAAACCTCTTACGGGTTCAACACTTAACCATTCAGATGTTGCCAAACAGCCCCTAAAAGATCTTTTATAAAAACCCAAGTAATCCGTGCCAGAATATTATCTGCTTTAGCCCCCGATGGGTTATTACAGGGCCGTCCTCGAGAATAATAAATAAAACTTTTGTTCCTCGTGTGAGAAAAACAATTGGTGTAACATCTGTGCTTGTAATCATTGTGAACAGTTCAATTATCAATAAAACAATGTTATTTGATCCCAATGTTTGTTTGATTGTGTTTTACATTTTTCATGTTTTGACTTTTGTTCAATTTCAAACTCTATATCGCTTTCTGGAGAGTTATACGCAAACTGGATCTGGTCCATTTCTCTTGTTGCACATGGTATTTCTCAATACTAGGGGCTCAAATTGTATTGTAAAACCACTATCTTGAGGTGTATGGCCAAGATCAAAGCACGGTTTCCAAGAAACAATCTTAACGGCTCTCCGAAAACTATAAATACCCCCCCCCCATGCCATTGCAAAACCCACTAGAATCTGATTTGAGAAGCTCTAAGTTGAAACCTTTGTTTCATACCTGAGCTACTTGGATCAAGATTAGCATTCGGGGACCCTTTGTAAGTGTTCCTTCGTTCTTTTATTGCTTTTCGAGTCTGAAAGTCAAACTTTGTTTGACTTTCTGCATTGACCAGTTTATGATCAATGCGAAGTTCGTTTGAACTTCATAACGTGAGCGTAATCACGATGGTCATAGTCCCTAGTGACTATACCTACTGATTACCACGTTATCTAGGCTCAGTGACGAGCCGTTGTTTCGGCCAGAATACGTATTCTTGTGTATTTTGTAACCAAACTACTCTTAGGTATCAAAACCGTTTGTTTTGATACCAAACTTGTTTTCTAACTTAGTTAAGCATGTTTCAACATGCTTAGCTCGTCACTTTTAGTTTTGTGCTTAGGGTCGTAAGGGTAAGCGATCTAATCAATCGCTTATGCTTTCGAACCCGACCCATTTGGTCGATCATTAGGATCCGACCAAATACCTTAGGTGACCATAGTATATAGGGAATAACCTTCCGAGGTTATACCTTATGGTCGCTTCGTTAAGTAGTTGTATGATAGGTAGTTTATATGCCTTAGGTAAATTACCAAAATACCCTTTTCATGTGTAATTGGTAATTAAGCATATGTAACCTAAACATTCATCACTTAACTGATTATGTAACATAATTAAACATTTTAGGCATATAATACTTGTCTTAGGACTAGTTAGGCGAACGCGTTTCACGCGAACGAAGCGTTAAAGTAGCATAAGCTACCTAAACGGGTCGTAATGGGTCGTAAGCACTTAGGTTAGGTTTCATTTAGTATGTAGGCTTTGTTAAACCATACTACATGAGTTCCCATACTCATTTGGTTTACGAGCCCTCATTCTATCCGATCCTCCGATATAGGTCCGGTTTATTAACATAGTTACCTATATTAGGTGCCGTTTGATTCCGAGATCTCTAGCATTGCTTGGTGGTTATCTTAGGACTTCTGAGCAATCTCAAGTGAGTACATAGACCCCTCTTTTACTGTTTTCCAAACTGTTTTGGGGTGAAACACATGTGCCTACTTGTTACTTTCATGCTTTCCTGTTTTCACATCATATACTTGTTATGTTCATTAGTACATTTATAGTACATGATTTACATTACATTTCATGCTAAGTATGCCCATTGTGTGCATACTTAGTACATCGTTTTACATTACATTTTATGCTATGTATGTCCATTATGTGCATACTTAGTACATTGTTTTACATTACATTTCTGCTATGTATGTTGACTGATAGCATGCTAGCACATTGATTTACATGACTTTTCTGCTTTGTATGTTAACTTAGCATACTAGTACATTTTTTTCATATGACATGTATACAACTGCTATAACATTTGGTTTGCACAAACGAGACTTATATACATTCATTAACATTAGCTACGCCGCTCGGTAGTAAGTACTGGTACCATAGGACTTGACAAATCCCATTCCTGACATCCCGGGTTTGTTTGGATGTAAGGAATGACTGAATCCGAAAACATTTCTTTTGATAACCTTGACTTAGGGTTATCCGACTGTCTCAAGGCTTGAATGTATGCGTTAACTTACCACATAAATGTTTGTATCAATGTAACATGCATTACTTTGCAAAACATAACTTTTTGATATATTCAAAATACTTTGTTTTGTACATTTCTACATTTGGATTATGTGACAATACTTTACTTACAATACATAACATTTGTTACACATTACTTGACTACATTTGGACTTTTAAACATTTGACATGGCTTATACAAGGACTTTTGACTATTGGTTTAAACATAGACTTTATACATTGGTGGTTTGTTTAAGTGACTTAAGTAACGAGATGTGAGTAATATGATACAAGCATGGTGGATACGCCGCTGGTACTTCCTATATATAAGTGTTTGTATTATATTACATATCATAGCGTTATTTAAATCATTCAATTTGGACTTATACATTTTACACAAGTAACACGATTTTTACAAGACTTTGGTTTACAAACAATTTACTTTATACAACACATTTTACTTGGTTATACACTTAACCACACTTTATTCTTTTATTTATACATATCATTTGATCTTATCGCTTTTTAAATGATTTATAAAACAAAACAATTTACAAGGTTCATGACTGACTTTTGCTAAACAACTTTTTTCTAAACTTATAAGTCATGAATCCTATTTTCACAAACCTATGTATCTCACAAGCATTTTTATGCTGACGTACCTATTTTCACATGTGTTTTCAGGAGCTTTTGCGTAGGATGATGATCGTGACACTAGGGCGGACCTGTGCCTTAGAGACTTAAAATGAAGATAGACTTAGTTTAATTATGTTATAAAATCTTTGTTTCCTGTTTAAAACAATGTAACTCTTATGTTGATAAATAAAATACAACTTTGAATGCCATGGTTATGAAACAATTAATTCTGTTACAACACTCCCCGATGTTTTCCGCCATGTTTTGTATGTTATACGTGGTCGGGATGTGACAGAAGAGTTGGTATCAGAGCCAATGGTTATAGGGAATTAGGTTATTAGTAATTCTTTGACCTAGACTATAACCTTTCTAGGACCCAAACACAAGTTATCTTGTGTATAGATTTTAAAACATGCACTTCACCTATCCTTAGGTGATAACCACAACGGGAACATCAAGTTCGAATCCGCTTCGAAAATTAATCATCTATTTTTGGATGATTGATTACTAGGTTTTGAACCCTCTATTGTAAGGTTTTGAACCCTCTGTTATAAGGTTTTGAACCCCTTTGAGTTTTCAAAATCTCGTTAAGGTTTTGGGTTTTAAATAATGTGAACACGTGCAAACTGGAAGGGTGAATGCCTGTACCCTGGGTTTTCTGTTTAAGGCTAGAGTGTTCGTACAAATCCACATAATCGGACCAGTCACTCTTACCTGGGAACTCTTGGGGTGAGTATTCACTTATAGGCGAGCATGTCTTCGCGATACATTATTTTTCACCCATTTACTTTGATTAGTCACTGTGTGTCGTTTGTTTGCTTGGTAATGCGAACAAATGACCACCATCTTTGCTGTTGTCAATTTTTGTTTCATCTCATTCTTTTCATCCAATCATCTCACTCGTTTCCTTTCATGTTTTCCTCTTTTAGAATGCCTCCTCGACGCGAAAACCAGATAGCGACTGCCGAACTGGCAGAAATCATTACGCAGCAAATGGCTGCTCAATTTCCAAACCTCTTTGCTCAATGGAACCAAGCCAACAACAACAACAATGCTCCATGCAAATTCAAGGATTTTAACTCGGCTAAACCACTCAAGTTTAGTGGTTCTGAGGGAGCGACTGGGCTTCTTCAATGGTTCGAGAGCATTGAGAATACTTTTCGCCACGTGCAGTGTCCTGACAATCGCAAGGTCGAGTTTTCTTCGAGTGTGTTTCAGAAGAGGGCTCTCACATGGTGGAACGAGGTTCTGAGAGACCGTGGTGCAGAAGTTGCTCTAGCACAAACTTGGGCTGAACTTAGGGCCCTTATGATGAGGGAGTTCTGTCCTCGTCATGAACAGCGAGCGTTGGAGAAAGAGTTTGATGACTTGAAACAAGACAGTGGCGAGCACAGGGCATATACTGATAGATTTGAGGAGTTGAGTCTGCTTTGCCCAACAATGGTTACCCCACTCGACAAGGCTATCGAAAGGTACATCGACGGCCTACCTGACTCAGTGCAAGACATCATTACTGGTAGTAACCCTGCCACACTCCGTCAGGCGATCGAGTTAGCAGCGACATTGACTGAGTCACAGGTTAGAAAGGGAAAGCTGCACAAAAAGGGTGACAAGGGTAAGAAGCAGGCGTCTGACAAAGAAGATAGCAAGAAAGGTCAAAACAAGAATGGAAAGAATTCTGGTTCCTCAAAGAGTTCTAGGAAGCGAAAGGCTTCCGAAAACTATGCCGTTACTGCACAGGCTCAAGCTGCACCAAATCAGCCTGCACAACCACCCGCCAAGAAGCCTTATTTTGGCAATGCACCTTTGTGCAACAGGTGTAACGTCCATCACCTACCACATCTCCAATGTCGTCAATGCACTAACTGTGGGAGAAATGGTCATCTTGCCGCTACGTGCCGCATTCCTGTCAACCAGAATCAGGCAGTTCAAAACCAAGCCCAACAAGTTGCTCAGCCTCTTGCTCAGCAACAAGGTCAAGCTGCACGACCGCATTTTCCTCCTGGTTCGTGCTACAATTGCGGGGATCTGACCCACTACAGAAACCGGTGCCCAAGGCTAGCCAACCAGAATCAGAATCCAAATCAGAATCAGGCTCAGGCTCGTGGTCGAGTCTTCAACATGAATGCTCAAGAGGCACAAGCAGACAATGAAGTGGTGAACGGTACGTTCTTTATTAATAATCAGCCTGCATCTGTTCTTTTTTATTCGGGTGCCGACAAGAGTTTTGTGTCATTGTCTTTTGAGCCAATGCTTCGCGTGTCTAGAACGAAACTAGGTAAACCTTTGACAGTAGAAGTTGCTAGTGGTGAACCCATTGTTCTTGATTCTGTTCTTCGCAACTGCCAGTTAAACCTTAACGACCATCTTTTTCCGATCGACCTCACGCCTATGCAACTTGGAAGCTTCGACATTATTGTGGGTATGGATTGGTTAGCCAAGCATCGCGCAGAGGTAGTTTGTTTTGAGAAGATTGTTCGTGTGCCGCTTTCGACAGGCGAGATCCTACAGGTTCGTGGTGAGAAACCTGCTGGTGGTCTCAAACTCATGTCTTGTTCTAAAGCTCGGAAGTATCTGCGAAAGAACTATGTGGCCTTTTTGGCACACGTTGTAGCAGATAAGGGCAAAGGTAAATCTATTCAAGATATCCCTGTTGTTCGGGATTATTCTGAAGTATTCCCTGAAGACTTACCTGGTCTACCTCCAGCACGGCAAGTCGAGTTCCGTATTGATCTCGTACCTGGTGCAAATCCCATTGCCAGATCTCCATATCGTCTTGCACCGTCTGAGATGCAAGAGTTGGCTAAGCAGCTTCAGGAGCTCTCCGACAAAGGTTTTATCCGTCCTAGCTTTTCACCTTGGGGTGCTCCCGTTCTTTTTGTCAAGAAGAAGGATGGATCTTTTAGGATGTGTATCGATTATCGTGAGCTTAACAAGCTTACCATCAAAAATCGATATCCCCTACCTCGCATCGATGATCTCTTTGATCAGTTACAAGGTGCTTCTTATTTTTCGAAGATTGATCTTCGTTCGGGGTATCATCAACTTCGGGTGCATGAAGAAGACATTCCCAAGACAGCGTTCCACACTCGTTATGGGCATTATGAGTTCACAGTCATGCCATTCGGTTTGACTAATGCTCTTGCTGTTTTCATGGACTTAATGAATAGGGTCTGCAAGCCTTATTTGGATCAGTTCGTCATTGTTTTTATTGACGACATCTTGATATACTCTAAGACGCGAGCTGATCATGAGCAACATCTTCGTCTTACTCTGGAACTCCTAAAGAAAGAGCAACTTTTCGCCAAATTCTCCAAGTGTGAATTCTGGCTTAAAGAAGTTCAATTTTTAGGACATATTGTCAACGAACGAGGTATTCATGTAGATCCCTCCAAGATCAGTGCGATTAAGGATTGGGATACACCTACTACTCCTACTGAAGTTCGTTCTTTTCTTGGTCTAGCGGGTTATTACCGCCGCTTCATTGAGAACTTCTCAAAGATTGCAGTTCCTCTGACTGCTCTAACTCAGAAGAACAAGCCCTTTAACTGGGGATTTAAGCAAGAGGAAGCGTTTCTGACTTTGAAACAAAAACTTTGTGACGCGCCTGTTCTGACTTTGCCTGAGGGCAATGATGATTTCGTCGTTTATTGCGATGCATCTAAATTGGGTCTTGGCTGTGTTCTGATGCAAAGGAACAAAGTCATAGCATACGCATCGAGGCAGTTTAAGATACATGAGAAGAACTACACCACTCATGATCTTGCGTTGGGTGCAGTTGTCTTCGCTCTTAAGATCTGGAGACACTATTTGTACGGTACAAAATGTGTGGTTTTCACGGACCACAAAAGTCTTCAGCATATCTTCAACCAGAAAGAACTCAACATGAGGCAACGGCGTTGGGTCGAGCTTCTAAACGACTATGACTGCGAAATTCGCTACCATCCTGGTAAGGCGAATGCCGTAGCCGATGCATTGAGTCGTAAGGAACGTACTAAGCTTAATTGTGTTCGTGTTCAATCTGTTATCCAAGCTCAATCCGATATCCAAGCACGCATTTCTCAGGCTCAACAATCTTGTTTTTCACAAGGTTTAATGGATAAGGAATTTCCCTATCACATAACACCTGATCTGGAACAGAAGGACAATGGATCGTATTACTTCATGGACCGTTTGTGGGTCCCAAGCCAAGATAACCTTCGCACCTTGCTTATGGATGAAGCCCATAAGTCTCGTTATTCTGTTCATCCTGGCTCAGATAAAATGTATAAGGATCTTCGTATTCAGTATTGGTCGCCTGGTATGAAGAAAGACATTGCCTTATACGTATCAAAATGCCTTACTTGTCTTAAGGTTAAGGCTGAACATCAGCGTCCTTCTGGTTTATTGGTGCAACCAGAGATCCCAGTTTGGAAATGGGAAAACATTACTATGGATCTCATTACTAAACTTCCTCGCACAAAGAAAGGTCATGATGCCATCTGGGTAGTTGTTGATCGTCTTACAAAGTCAGCGCATTTCTTGCCAATCCGTGAGGATTTTCCTGCTGACAGACTTGCAAAAATCTATGTGGATGAAATTGTAGCTCAACATGGTGTTCCTTTGAACATCATTTCTGACAGAGATGCTCGTTTCACTTCTCATTTTTGGAGAACCATGCAATCTGCTATGGGGACCCAACTTAATCTGAGCACAGCTTATCATCCGCAAACGGATGGTTAATCTGAAAGAACAATCCGGACTCTGGAGGACATGCTTAGAGCTTGTGTGATCGATTTTGGTGGTAGTTGGGATTCACATCTTCCGTTAATTGAATTCTCCTACAACAACAGTTATCACACCAGCATCAAAATGGTTCCTTTCGAAGCTCTCTATGGTCAAAAATGTCGTTCACCAGTCTGCTGGAATGAGATCGGCGAGGCTCAGCTTACTGGACCTGCCCTTATTTTAGAGACAACTGATAAGATTAAGAAAGTTCGTGATAACCTTCAGACAGCTAGAAGCCGTCAAAAGAGTTACGCGGACCCAAAACACAAGCCCTTGGAATTTCAAGTCGGTGATCGAGTATTACTTAAGGTCTCACCTTGGAAAGGTGTGATCAGATTTGGAAAGAAAGGAAAACTTGCACCTAGATACGTTGGACCATTCAAGATCGTCGAAAGAATCGGTAAGGTAGCCTACAGACTTGAGTTACCTCCTGAACTTGGAAATGTTCATCCAACTTTTCACGTGTCCAATCTCAAGAGGTGTTTAGCTGATGAGAACCTCCACATACCGCTTGACGAAATTCGTGTTGACAAAACACTGAAATTTGTTGAGAAGCCAGTGGAAATCATGGAACGTGAAGTCAAGTGGCTTAAACGCAAGCGCATTCCTTTGGTCAAAGTTCGCTGGGAAGCTAAACGTGGACCCGAGTTTACTTGGGAACGCGAAGATCAAATGAAGGCGAAATATCCGCATCTTTTTCCACGAGTTTCCTCTAAATAAATTTCGGGACGAAATTTCCACAAGTAGGGGAGACTGGAACATCTGTGCTTGTAATCATTGTGAACAGTTCAATTATCAATAAAAAAATGTTATTTGATCCCAATGTTTGTTTGATTGTGTTTTACATTTTTCATGTTTTGACTTTTGTTCAATTTCAAACTCTATATCGCTTTCTGGAGAGTTATACGCAAACTGGTGCGTAAACGTAATCAGTTTAATGCGAAAAATACTCCGGAACATCAACATATACTTAACATACTTTAAATAACCTTTACATAACTTAGAAATAAGTTTTGAAGGCTTTGGTATGGCAAAAACAAGTTAATTCGCCTACAGGGACTAAACTTGACAAACTGCGAAAGTATGCCAATTTGAACAGTAACGAACATTCCGGAACATGACCATAAGTTAAACATACCATAAATATCCTTTACATAGCTTAGAAATAGGCTTTGAGGGGTTCGGTATGCTAAAATAAACTTTTGGGTCATTCAGGGACTAAAAGCGTCAAAAAGTGCACAAGTTTGCACTTTCGCGCATAACTTACGTTCTGAATACATCCGGACATCCAAAAATTTATGTAAGCACTAAAATATTTTATTTTAGTGTTTGGCTTGAGAAAAATCCATTCGTCGCGTCATTTGGATCGTTTTTCGCGCTTATGCGCATTCCGTCGTAATTAACCGAACATCGCGATCGTACGACCAAACGAACCGACATCCTAGATATTTTTGAGCATGTTTTGAGTTCCCTATACTTTAACTTCATTTTAGAGCCTTGAAATGAGGTTAACGGGGTTCAAACGCATCGAAAATAGCTTAAACGGGCTGCAGGGACCATTTCTGCCATTTCTGAAACTTTTCTGAATCTGGTACATGGTGGCTTAGCGCGAGCAACTCATGCCTATCCCGTGGCGCTACGCGAGCACCTCATCTGGACAGAAACATTGGATCTGGTCCATTTCTCTTGTTGCACATGGTATTTCTCAATACTAGGGGCTCAAATTGTATTGTAAAACCACTATCTTGAGGTGTATGGCCAAGATCAAAGCACGGTTTCCAAGAAACAATCTTAACGGCTCTCCGAAAACTATAAATACCCCCCCCCCCATGCCATTGCAAAACCCACTAGAATCTGATTTGAGAAGCTCTAAGTTGAAACCTTTGTTTCATACCTGAGCTACTTGGATCAAGATTAGCATTCGGGGACCCTTTGTAAGTGTTCCTTCGTTCTTTTATTGCTTTTCGAGTCTGAAAGTCAAACTTTGTTTGACTTTCTGCATTGACCAGTTTATGATCAATGCGAAGTTCGTTTGAACTTCATAGCGTGAGCGTAATCACGATGGTCATAGTCCCTAGTGACTATACCTACTGATTACCACGTTATCTAGGCTCAGTGACGAGCCGTAGTTTCGGCCAGAATACGTATTCTTGCGTATTTTGTAACCAAACTACTCTTAGGTATCAAAACCGTTTGTTTTGATACCAAACTTGTTTTCTAACTTAGTTAAGCATGTTTCAACATGCTTAGCTCGTCACTTTTAGTTTTGTGCTTAGGGTCGTAAGGGTAAGCGATCTAATCAATCGCTTATGCTTTCGAACCCGACCCATTTGGTCGATCATTAGGATCCGACCAAATACCTTAGGTGACCATAGTATATAGGGAATAACCTTCCGAGGTTATACCTTATGGTTGCTTCGTTAAGTAGTTGTATGATAGGTAGTTTATATGCCTTAGGTAAATTACCAAAATACCCTTTTCATGTGTAATTGGTAATTAAGCATATGTAACCTAAACATTCATCACTTAACTGATTATGTAACATAATTAAACATTTTAGGCATATAATACTTGTCTTAGGACTAGTTAGGCGAACGCGTTTCACGCGAACGAAGCGTTAAAGTAGCATAAGCTACCTAAACGGGTCGTAATGGGTCGTAAGCACTTAGGTTAGGTTTCATTTAGTATGTAGGCTTTGTTAAACCATACTACATGAGTTCCCATACTCATTTGGTTTACGAGCCCTCATTCTATCCGATCCTCCGATATAGGTCCGGTTTATTAACATAGTTACCTATATTAGGTGCCGTTTGATTCCGAGATCTCTAGCATTGCTTGGTGGTTATCTTAGGACTTCTGAGCAATCTCAAGTGAGTACATAGACCCCTCTTTTACTGTTTTCCAAACTGTTTTGGGGTGAAACACATGTGCCTACTTGTTACTTTCATGCTTTCCTGTTTTCACATCATATACTTGTTATGTTCATTAGTACATTTATAGTACATGATTTACATTACATTTCATGCTATGTATGCCCATTGTGTGCATACTTAGTACATCGTTTTACATTACATTTTATGCTATGTATGTCCATTATGTGCATACTTAGTACATTGTTTTACATTACATTTCTGCTATGTATGTTGACTGATAGCATGCTAGCACATTGATTTACATGACTTTTCTGCTTTGTATGTTAACTTAGCATACTAGTACATTTTTTTCATATGACATGTATACAACTGCTATAACATTTGGTTTGCACAAACGAGACTTATATACATTCATTAACATTAGCTACGCCGCTCGGTAGTAAGTACTGGTACCATAGGACTTGACAAATCCCATTCCTGACATCCCGGGTTTGTTTGGATGTAAGGAATGACTGAATCCGAAAACATTTCTTTTGATAACCTTGACTTAGGGTTATCCGACTGTCTCAAGGCTTGAATGTATGCGTTAACTTACCACATAAATGTTTGTATCAATGTAACATGCATTACTTTGCAAAACATAACTTTTTGATATATTCAAAATACTTTGTTTTGTACATTTCTACATTTGGATTATGTGACAATACTTTACTTACAATACATAACATTTGTTACACATTACTTGACTACATTTGGACTTTTAAACATTTGACATGGCTTATACAAGGACTTTTGACTATTGGTTTAAACATAGACTTTATACATTGGTGGTTTGTTTAAGTGACTTAAGTAACGAGATGTGAGTAATATGATACAAGCATGGTGGATACGCCGCTGGTACTTCCTATATATAAGTGTTTGTATTATATTACATATCATAGCGTTATTTAAATCATTCAATTTGGACTTATACATTTTACACAAGTAACACGATTTTTACAAGACTTT
Organism: Helianthus tuberosus; assembly: GCA_030545235.1. Classification (NCBI taxonomy): domain Eukaryota; kingdom Viridiplantae; phylum Streptophyta; class Magnoliopsida; order Asterales; family Asteraceae; genus Helianthus; species Helianthus tuberosus. The sequence continues at coordinate 150,540 of JARYGA010028230.1, read as the reverse complement.
GGTTTACAAACAATTTACTTTATACAACACATTTTACTTGGTTATACACTTAACCACACTTTATTCTTTTATTTATACATATCATTTGATCTTATCGCTTTTTAAATGATTTATAAAACAAAACAATTTACAAGGTTCATGACTGACTTTTGCTAAACAACTTTTTCTAAACTTATAAGTCATGAATCCTATTTTCACAAACCTATGTATCTCATAGGCATTTTTATGCTGACGTACCTATTTTCACATGTGTTTTCAGGAGCTTTTGCGTAGGATGATGATCGTGACACTAGGGCGGACCTGTGCCTTAGAGACTTAAAATGAAGATAGACTTAGTTTAATTATGTTATAAACTCTTTGTTTCCTGTTTAAAATAATGTAACTCTTATGTTGATAAATAAAATACAACTTTGAATGCCATGGTTATGAAACAATTAATTCTGTTACAACACTCCCCGACGTTTTCCGCCACGTTTTGTATGTTATACGTGGTCGGGGTGTGACAATTGGGACCCCTCTCAATAATATAAACATATCAATTATATATCTAAAAATCATAATACAACGATAACTGATTAGTTCATCTTGCAAAAAGATTAAAATTTATAAAGACAAATTCTGAATCAAAACATCAACTTTCAATCTGTCAAACATTCAAAGCACACAACCAAACAAGGAAGAAACGATTATTCATCAAGCAATAGCATCAAAAATCAAAATTTTGCATTCAAGTTCATAATTCCATACCTAATCAGTGATTCGTGAAGCAAAAAATGCAATTGTTAACCGTAGGTGAATTTTGTGTTGGATTTGGTGTAGCTGTTGGTTCTAAACAAGAAATATTATAAGAATGGAAACCTAATCGCTGATGATTATGATGATCGAAACCCCAATCGCTAACCACTGGTGCCTTGTTCTGCGATGTCGCCATTGTCGTTGGGAATGGGAAACAGGAAACCAAAATCGTTGTTTAAGTCACCCCATTGTTATTAGTATTTTTTTTATGGGTTTGAAATTTGGGCATCAATAAAGATCGAGCCTTTTACACATTTGAGTAAGTTAACATAGGTATATAGGGTAAGGTTATTGTAAAAAAGGTTAAAAGTGTGAGAAAGGTGAGAAATATTGTGGAGATAACATGTGTCCTCAATTAAAATTAATTCAAAAGGGTAAACAAGTAATTTTATCATTAATTCAATTAATTCAAAATTTTCCGTAACCGCCACCTTAATTATAGGAACAAGATTTTTTTAAAAGATCTCTAAAAACACACTACGAATAACACTGCAAACACCATTTAGCACATATATAACACCATTCAATAAGTACAAAACACCATTCAATAAAGTATATAACACCATTCACCACATATATAACACCATTCAATAATCATTACATCCCTGTATCATCTTCTTCTCCCCTGCCGGCACCAACACTGCCGCTCCGCCGCTGCCGTCATGTAGAGATGGCCAACCACCTTGCTGGATGTCTTTTTATCACTCGAACCAAACCACCGGAAACCACCTTGCCGGAACCCTGCCCCTTCGGACACCCAAACCACCGCCGAAGTGACACAGCTGCCGCTGCAGTCATCGGAAAAAGGAGAAGGGGGCGCTGTTCCGTCCGGAAACCACCTTATCCGATTTAGAATATTATCTGATTTCAAATTCACAGATTGATGATGACTGATGATGATGATTCGAATTCTAGAAGAAGGAGGGGGAGGATCCGAATTCTGGAAGAAGAAAGGGAATTCTTAATTTTAGGGAATTGATTTACAGTTTCCTATTTTCAGGTGGATGTAAAAGACACAATTGCCCATACAATTTTCAAATCAGTACAACCTAATAAAAACATTTTACAATTTGGTCCCTATTGATCTCAACCATTAGATCAAAAGATCTAATGGCTGAGATTCTTTCTTACCATTCTCACAGTTTTGGTCTTTTTTACAGGAACCTCAATCTATATATTGTAACACCCTTAATACTGGACGGAATTTAAAGTAAAAATTATATGAACTTTATACTAATCAGAGTTTACAAAAAAAACTTTTCGTGTTTAAAGACCATACACATTTGTTATAGTACCCAAAACAAATCCAAGATAGTGCATAACAAGTTTAAAGTTAACCCTTGCTAGTCAACTAACAACAGTTTAAAGGATTCAAAACACGACTAACAAAACATTTACAACATGATTAAAGTCTAGACAAGGTTAAGTTTGGTGCGGAAGCTTCAAAATGCGTGTTCGGTTCTTGACAACGTACTTGATCACCATCCGGGAGGACCTCATCCATACATAGGGTCAAACCACTAAAGACATTAGTTTTGACATTAGTATAGTACATATAAACGAATTCCGACATCGAAAAGTGAATAAAATACTCAGTTTCCTGGGCTCTACCGTAAATTACGGTATCTACCGTAAATTACGGTAGACCCTGAGTGATCTTGGTTTGCCGTAAATCAGTTGAAGTTCACCGTAAGACCTTTGTTTTCCACCGTAAATTGCGGTGGAGACCGTAATTTACGGTGGACGCTGTAACTTTGCCATTTAACTATTTTGTGAATTTCGCCCTAATCCGCATACCGTTTTAGGCTATTTCTTTCCTGTATGTCTGTAAATTCATTACGGACATGTTCATTTCAATTATCATACCAACAATTGACTCACCGATCATACGGCTAAAAGTTACTATACTATCATTTATTCGACCCATTCTAACTATAAGTATATATTTCCAATTCCTTATTTTAAGACCTTTTAGATGTCATTACCCAAGTTCCCGGGCTTGTACATCTTGGTGTGTTTGCGCTATTCATGGCTTTGTGTTTCCTTGGAACTAAAAGCTCGTTTCCTCGGAATTCAACATTCCGTTTTAAACGGCCTTTTCAACATACCCCCATTTATTATTCCAATATCCTGGATTCACAACTTAAAGTATCATAGCTAGGTTCATAAGCATAGTGCAATCCAACACTTAACAACTTACGAAACCATCATATCGCTATTGTCATGATTCCTTTTATGGTATCTATTCAACCCGTTTGACTATCTAGTGAAAACCATCACTATATTAACAAGTCAAACCCAGTCCCAAGTCTTTATTTTGACCCGTTTGATGTTCAAGTGAACTACGCCACTTTAGAACACGTCAAACGCATCCTTTACACTACGATTCTATCTATACACTACACAAACATATATGCGTAATTTAACGAGACCAAAGTCACGTACCTTTAGAGCACAACCTTCAAGCGCGTATCTCCTCCTCCGGCTTGTCCGCTTGAAGATCCAGATGCTTGGCCTAAAGAGTTCAATTCAACTTACATTTAGAACCCTTTTTTGTAATTATTAACACATAAATTGCCACATTAGTCAATTATGCGTTTTTATCCGATTTTTAACATATTAATTCCCCACTTAGGCATTTCAACAAACACCTAGTGGGTCAAATTTTCACATGATTATTACCAAGTTCATGACTTGTTAACTTGTCTAAATCAACTTCAATTAGGCAAATATATACATATTTTCAACATCAATATTTCAGTTTACACTAAATCAAAAGTCTTAATCCTAGTGTTTATCAAGTTCTACTAACTTGGTAATCACCCACTATAGTGATTATGAACCTTACAAACATCATGCAAGATTTTGACAAGAATTCATCTAGGGTTTGTCCCTAAACCTTATATCTCTTCCAATTTCATTCATGCATGACACAATTAAGCTCAATTTCAACTTTTCATGATTTGTCTAGAACTTGAGATGAATCGAAAATACCGAAATTTACATACCTTATGATCCCTACAACAAGGAGACCACTAATATATATTCAGATTTTGATTTGAACTTGATTTGAGCCTTCAATTCGTGGTTTTTGTGAATACTAGGGTTTTGGAGAATGAGAGTCGCCCTTCTCTTGCTTCTGATCGACCAGACATCCCCAAATGGGGTGTTTGGTTTTTGTTTTTAATTAAAAATTGATAATACAAGTTTCAATTTTGACAACATGAGCCCCTCCACTTTTGTTTAACATATAGTTTGGTCATTCTAACCCTATTTCGAGTTATTTCTAGACTTCTAGTTAACTAGGTTATAATTTCCTAGTTAAATAAATTCTTGTTTATTTATACTTTATAACTCTAATATAAAGTTTTATATTTTCGGGATGTTACATATAGATAGGGGAGGGTTATCTTGAGAACGTTAAATATTGCGAGAACCGTGAGAACGAATGAAAAAACCAATCAAGACCAATTTTTTTTAATACAAATCTCATTGTAATTAAGATACAACATCAAAAAAGAATTTACAACATCAAATGATTCATTTCTCCGTTCAAAATCATTGTTTTTAGATTTTTTACACATGTGTGAATATAACAGATTTACACATGTGTAAATGGCAAACTTACACATGTGTAAATTTTCTTTATTTACGAATTCACGTAAATGTAAACGTGTAACTTAAATTTCTAACATTGTATTCGAATAATAATGATAAGTGTAGAAAAAATTTTTGAATTTGAATTGTTTTTGACCAAGTTCTCGCGGTTTTTTCATTTGTTCTCACGGTTCTCATAATATTTAGCGTTCTCATTTAAATCTTCCCTTATATATATATATATATATATATATATATATAGGGGAGGGCTATCTTGAGAACGCCAAATATTGCGAGAACCGTGAGAACGAATGAATAAACCAATCAAAATTTTTTTAATACAAACCTCATAGTAATTAAGATACAACATCAAAAAAAGAATTTACAATATCAAATAATTCATTTCTCCTTTCAAAATCACTCTTTTTAGATTTTTACACATGTGGAAATTTTCTTTATTTACGAATTCACGTAAATTTAAATGTGTAAATTAAATTTCTAACATTGTATTCAAATAATAATAATAAGTGTAGAAAAAAAATTTGAATTTGAATTGTTTTACTCAAGTTCTCGCGGTTTTTTCATTTGTTCTCACGGTTCTCACAATATTTAGCGTTCTCATTTAAACCCTCCCATATATATATATATAGGGAGCCGCTAAAATGAGAACCACCCCCAGTTGTAAGAACCGCGAGAACCACTCTCAACCAATTAGAGGCTGCCAACAATAAGGTTATTTAGGTCTTTTACCCCAAATGTCAAATCTCCTTATCTCTCCTCATTTAAAGTCTTCTCTCTCCCCTTTCATTTGTCATTCATCTTCTTCAACCTCTCTCCATTTCTCTCTCATGTTCTCTCTCTCTCTCTCTTCAAAATGCATCGACTGATCCTTCATTTGGAGAAACCCAAATCAAAACTCAAAAACAAACAACCACACACCCTCATCTCCGGCCTCCTCCGCCCCACTAGCCACTGTTTCCGGCGACCACCACTAGCCAAACACCCCTGCCCTCCGTCTCCACTGTAATCGCCGGCCACCCAACTGTGGTGGCAGCGCGTGATGCCGGTGGCCCCAAACAACGACAGATAGATCCGATTACAATCACATCCGACAGTAATCGCCGGCCACCCAACTGTGGCGGCGGCGCGTGATGCCGGTGGCCCCAAACAACGATGATGCCGGTGGGTTTGTGATGTGGTGGGTGTTTGTGGTCGGGAGGTGGTGGGAGCTCGAGGTGATGGTTTGTTTTGGCAGGTTTTTTTTTGATATTTTGTCTGATGAACAATTTTGTCTGATGAACAATCTTTGATATTTTGTCTGATGAACAATCTTTGATGAACTTTGATTTTTGATGAACTTTCATTCAAAACAGATTTGAAGTTTGATGAACTTTGATTTTTACAAAACAGATCTCTAGTGATATGTGGGTTTGATGAACTTTATTTTTGATGAACTTTGATTTTTGATAGGTGGATTTGATCTGATATGGGGGTTTGATCTGTTTTTGTGGAAATTTTTTATATGCAGGTTTGATCTGTTTTTTGATATGGTCGATTTGGGGGCGGCGATGATGAAAAAAAAAAGAAACGCAGATTTTGATGACGATGGCGCGGCAAGGACGGCGGATGGTAGGTTTTTTAAACCTGCAACCCCAATTTTGCAGCCTTTTGATTATCGGATAATCTGAGCCAAACCCCGTTTTTTTTCTGAGTGCGTTAGTTTTTGCGTAAAAAAGTTGTTGTAAAAAAAAAATTAAACCGTAAACTTTTTGTCGTAAACCGTAAACTTTTTAATGTAAAACGTAAAAACGTAAAACGTAAAAAGTTTTACGTAAAACGTAAAAAAGTTTTAAGTTTTACGTAAAACGTAAAAAGTTTTACGTAAACTTTTTGTCGTAAACCGTAAACTTTTTAATGTAAAACGTAAAAACGTAAAACGTAAAAAGTTTTACGTAAAACGTAAAAAAGTTTTAGGTAAAACGTAAAAACGTAAATTTTTTTTACTAAAACGTAAAAAACGTTAACGTAAAAAACCTGAATTTTGAAAATGTTAACGTTAAAAACGTTAACGTAAAAAACCGGCGGGGTAAAAACGTAAAAAACGTTAACGTAAAAAACCGGGGCGGAAACCGTAAAAAATCGGCGCGTAAAACGTAAATAACGTTAACGTAAAAAACCGGCGCGTAAAACGTAAAAAACCGACGCGTAAAACGTAAATAACATTAACGTAAAAAACCGGGGCGTAAAACGTAAAAACGACGCGTTGAAAAAACGAAATAACGTTAACGTAAAAAACCGGCGCGTAAAACCGGGGCGGAAACCGTAAAAAATCGGCGCGTAAAACGTAAATAACGTTAACGTAAAAAACCGGCGCGTGAAAAAGCGGGCGTAAAAACGAGGCGTGAAAGGCCGGGCGTAAAAACCTAATACGTTAAACGTAAAAATCAGTGATTAAATCCGAATTTGAAAATGTTTTAATAAAAAACTATGTTTAAAAACTAAATATCTAATATAATAATACCAAAAAGTAATAAAAAACAATAAAGATAAAAAGACAAAATAGTGTAATTTTACTTAAATACCCTTTTAGATTATAATATTAAAAACATAATAAGACAAAAAATACTTAATATTATTTTTTAATACTTTTAATCTCATCCATCCATCAACTTGATCTAATGGTCAGAAAGTGGTTCTCGCGGTTCTTACAACTGGAGTTGGTTCTCATTCTAGCGGTCCCCTATATATATATAGGGGACCGCTAGAATGATATATATATATATATATATATATATATATATAGGGAGGGGCTCATGCGAGAACTCTATTTATTGCGAGAACCGCGAGAACCAATGTGAACACAACCTAAAATAGCTGAAAAAACCTAACCCCCCCAACCCCCAAAAAAAAACCTAACCCCCCCCCCCTCAAGCTAAATGCTAAAAACTAAAACCCCCAAAAAACCTAAAAAAAAAAAACCTACCCCCCAAGCTAAAATGCTAAAAACTAAACCCCAAAAAAACCTAAAAAAATAAAAAAAAAAAATCTAAATTTTTTTTTTAATATTTTTATGCTCAAATCGCTACTTTTAGTGGGAAAAAAAAATTTAAATTTTTTTTTTTTCTTTTTTGGCTTAGAAAAGTAGTGATTTTTATATAAAAAATATTAAAAAAAAAAAATTTTTTGTGTGATTTTTAGCTATTTTTAGGCATTTTTTGTTGTGTTCACATTGGTTCTCGCGGTTCTCACAATAAGAGGTGGTTCTCGCATGATCTTCTTCCTATATATATATATAGGAAGGTTAACGTACATTACGGCTTAACATACATCACGGCTTAACGTACATCACGTACGACAGGTAATTACGCACGTTCATTTTAAAATCACGCACGTTATAACTCAAAAATTCAAAATCACGCATGTTGAAACACAATAATCACGCATATTGAAAACATTAATCATGCATGTTATAGAACAAATCATGCATGTTGTCGTACGTGAAGTACGTTAAGCCGTAATGTACGATAGTGTAAGTATATGGAGAAAACCAATTTTATTGAGAAAACTTGGGAAACCAAGAATGTGTGGTCTAGATTAATCCATGTAATATAATATTTGCACATGTTAGAAGGGTATATTTGTCATTTTTACACACTCCTAACACATCACATCACCTTTCACCCCCATCACTTTTCACCAATTTCCCCCTTCCCTATGTCCTCGTTTCCCCCCCCCCCCCCCCCCCCACCATCCTCCACTTTCTTCACAAATTCATATCTTCTAATTCATCCCTTCCAATCTTCTTTCACCCAAAACCACTCTTCAAGATCTCAAGTACAAATCCATATCTTCTAACTCATCCCTTCCAACCTTCTAACTCATCCCTTCCAACCTTGAAATCTGAAGATCGAAGCCACCATTGAAGATCGAAGCCACCATCAAAGCTCTCAAAGAAAAGGAAGCTCGGTGTCATTTTAATCATATCTTTGTTTCTGTTTTTTAGAGAGAGAAAGCTAATGTTTTGGAAGGAGAGACAACAATTTTCATGTTGTTCACCTAGACACCAAGAACACACGCATAAGTGTGTGAGAGAGAAACAGGTTTAAAGATCTTACTTTTGTTAATTTATGTAATTTGTTTAGATTTATACTTTGTATAACGTTTGGTAGATTTAAAATCAGAGCTAGTTTGTTTATTTTATTTTTTAAATCAAGATCTAGAAGAAATTTTTGTATGTTGTATTTCTCTCTTCAAAGTGTATTGATTTTTTTTTATGAAGATTAAAGTTAAATTTCTAAATTGTTTGTCCAGCGATTTTGAGTTGTTTTTTGCTTTTAGTTGAATTTTTGTGTGTGTGGGGGGGGGGGGGGGGGTGGGTGAGCTGGGTTTTTTTTAGGGTTTATGAATTGGATTTGGTTTAATTTGTTTTCTGGTTTTGTTTAAATTCAGCATCACCATTGATGGTAGATAATTAGTTTGAAAATCCATAATTTTTACGATGTATGTTTCAAATTTCTTTGTTGTTTAGTTGTTTTTTGAATAAATTCACTCCGATATTACATTTTCATTACCTTTAGAAAGTTCATAATTTAATCGGATATCGGTTTTGTTTTACAAATAGAAATTCGTGTTTTTTACTTGCATAATTTGTTACATATGTTACATTTCTATCAGCTACATTTATGCGAAGAGTATATTGATATTTTTTTCGAAGAGTAATGTTGACTTTCTAAATTGTTTGTACAGAGTATATTGTTATTTTTACGAAGATTAATGCTACAATTTCTAAACTGTTTGTCATATATGTTGTAACACGTGTTACACTGCGGGTTACATATGTTGCATACAGGGTGTTACATGTGTTACACCCAGTATATGAGACTAGCTTATTGTTTTTTTAGATTAGCTGTTAAATGTTAAAATGTATAAACTTCATAATTTATTTGGAATATCTCGTTTATTTTACAAATAAAAAGTCGTGTTTTTTTGGTGGGATAATTAGCTACATATGTAGTAACAACATTACGCAAGTTACTTATAGTTACCCCAACCCTTTTTTGGACACAAAGGGGGGGGGGGGGGGGGTGCACATATGTAACACATGTATAGCCATGTTACATAGAAGATTAATAAGTTTTAACTATAGAATATTTAATATTAATGTACTTGTTTTGTTCATAGGTGAAAAGATGTTTTGTGTTCAAGATGAAGATGGTTATCAAGAAGCGAAACCCGCGGAAGGATTACAATGCATCATCCGGTTTTCGTTGTGACGATGGTGTGTTTTTTGGTTGGCTGCTATGTGTTGTGAAGATAGATGTAGTTGTGAAGACCATTTTTAGAAGCATTACAACTATTGATATAAAATTCATTTTTATTTTCATTGTTAGTATGCGAATTTTTGGATGAATACGGATGTTGTTGTGAAGGCAATTTTTTTTTTTTGGATGCAACAACTATATGTAACATGTGTAACCTTGACGTTGTAACACATGTAACACCTATATGTAACATGTGTAAGATTGCTATACATGTGTTACATATATACCCCATAGTGTAACATATGTTATAAACATGTGTTACATATGTCAGCCCCTTTGGTGTCAATTTAAACTTAGCAAAATTACATATGTAACAACATTACATCATCCAAAATGTTATATCAATGAACAAACAAGTAATATATGTAACTATAAGTATATGAGACTAGTGTACCAAATTAAAGGGACAAACGATACACTTCATGTTACATAAGTACCTAGACTTGTTATTAACAATGTTATTAGTAGATAAAAAAAATGCATTAACATATATTTTTTAGATTGAACCCAGCTTATTGGTTATAAGTCTTACACATGGCAAGAAGTTCTTCCAGTGTGACGTATGATTTAATAATAGTAGGATGATATTGCTCGTTGACATTCGGTGTCCACAATTTAGTGCCATTAGAATACTAGTAAATATGGTAACGTGGAGTATGTTCTAGATCATATGTGGACATAGGGACGGATGTTAGTATAAGTTTACGTGTGTTATGAACATTGTAATACGTTTAGCACCCTAGGGTAACAAAAAAAGATCACACATGACACTTGTTGTCATGTTACACATGTTAATTGTGTGTGCACATGTAACATCTTCTCTACAATGTATGTAACATCCTTAAAAGTTATGTTCCTACTCTGCTTTATATTTTGTAACTACTTATAGGTAAACATGTTTTAAAGATACAACCTGTAACATGTGTTACACCGAAATGTTACACAAGTGTTTCCAGTTTTACACATGTTACAACCTTTTGTCGTATCTGATATTGTGGTTATCTTTCTTCCTGCCAAGATCCCTTCTCGTTTGGTTGTAACTGCTATGGTCAAGTCGTAATAACACAAGTTACAGTCCAGTATTTTAAAGACACAACCGTATCACCTTACAAGTTATATGTTTTGCTGACAAACTCCATGTCACACATGTTACACACTATAGAGTGAAAGAACAGTATTGAACGCTGCTACACATTTCCCATTCTGTCGTAACATGTGTAACCTTTTTGGGGGTATCGATGTTGTAGGTTTATACTTAAATATATACAAATGATCCAAAAATGATCATACATGTGTTACCCTCTAGTGTAACATAAGTTACAAACATGTCTTACATATGTGCAACCCCGATTTTTTGGTAACAAAGAGGTTGAACATATGTAACACATGTTTGTAACATGTGTTACACTGGAGGGTAACTTTTGTACAACGTCAAAGGTACCCACCACCTGCCCTTCATCGACTTCTTGTTCCCATTCTTCATCGGTTTCTCCATCTACCTTCTTTCGCTTTATGGCCATCTTTTGTCGTATCCGATATTGTGGTTCTCTTTCTTCCTGCCAAGATCCCTTCTCGTTTGGCTGCAACTGCTATGGTCAAGTCATAATAACACAAGTTACAGTCCAGTATTTTTAATCTACTAATTAAAAAAAATAGTAGTAACATAACTAACACTACTTACCTTCTACCCAATTATGCCCTGAACTTGAAGACTCCCCAAATTTTGAGTTTTTATCTGCATCATTTCACACATAAAAAAAAAACTAAGCAAAACCACCCAAAAAAGGTTACATATGTAGCAAATTATGCCAGCAAGACATTTCAACTAACAACCCATTTAAAATAACATTTCAACCCATTTAAAATTTTCAACATTTAAAAAGATATACATTTGTAAGCTAATAACAACTGATAATATCAAAAAAATAAAAATGATTTTAATACAAAAACAAAACCTATTAACAACAGCCTTAACAAAAAAATCAAGGTAAATTAGTTCAAATCTGCTTCTCTCTCACACACTTGTATGTGTGTTCTTGGTGTACGAGAACACGATGAAGATTGTTGTCTCTCTATCTAAAATCAAGGTAAATTAGGTTCAAACATGCTTCTCTCTCACATACTTGTGTGTGTGTTCTTGGTGTTCGAGATGAACACGATGAAGATTGTTGTTCTTCTCTCTAAATCTGCTTCTCTCTCATGTTCATCTTCATCTTCATCTTCAAATCTGTTTCGCGATTCACCGTAGCACCTTTTTCTTCTTCTCCGGCGAGACTTCTTCTTCTCCGGCGAGACTTTCTTCTTCTCTGGCGAGACTTTCTTCTCCGGCGAGACTTTCTTCTCCGGCGAGACTTTCTTCTCCGCTGGGTTTTGGAAAGATCGGAGAAGAAACCTTCATCCCCATTCTTTGATATTTTGAATTCTCAAAGAAGAAGAAAGAGAGAATGAGATATGGATGATGATGGTTTGATGGTGATGGTGACAATTATACAGAAGAGAGAGAATGAGATATGGTATTTTTGACACAAATACCCTCCTGGCCCACTCATCAACATAAGTTATGTATTAAATTTAAATCAATAAACCATCAAATTTCCCTAACCCTTAGATGACCAAGATCAATGGTTACAATTGGGTTTCCTTAGTTTTCTCACTAAAAAATGGTTTCATATATATCCTTCGATATACTTTTTCTATATATATATATATTAGTTTTTAAGAACTTGTCGGGCCCTTTGGATTTTTGGGCCTCGGCCCGTCGCCCGACTTGGTTTTGTTTTCATCTTACGAATTGTTCACCCAAGAAAAATGTGTATTGTTGGAAAATATTGACACCCTCTTATAAGGAAGTCTTAGTTCTCCTACTCAACCAATGTTAGTCCAGCCTCATCACCCTAATCGCTGGCACACTGGTCCGGTCCCTGACTCCGATAACGTTTCTAACAACCCAAGTAAGCAAGGCTAGAATATTGTCTGCTCTAGCCTCAATGGGTTGCCCATCAAAGAACACCCGATTTTGTTTTCTGATCAAAGTGTCACGGTCCGGTCAGATAAATATATAGAGTCCTAATTACCTCAAACTAGCAGTAAGTGGCAATAAGGGTCGAATCCACTATCTTTAGGGAGCAGGGGATGGATTATCAGGGAACAACCATGCTTGGCCATTTTAGAGATTCTCTTTATTTTTTCGTTCGTTTTTAGTCCGTTTGTCTCTAGATTGCCAAATGCCTCTCCAACTTCACAAAGTAAGCTATTAAGCATCATATTTGAGGAGGATGCATCCAAAGATGTCAAATACAGGGATAAATAAGCATTAAAACATGTATAATTTGTAGCGCATTATATATCCTACACTTGTACTTTAAATTACCCTCAAACAAATTTTATACACTTAACTAAAAAGATACTTAAACAAATAATAGGAGATTGGTAGTGGGCTAAGTTCTAAAAGCGTGAGCGATCATCATGAAGAATCAACACTCAAAATACGAAAACTAATTTGTAGTTATATTTTTGTGGTTTTTAAATTATAGTAGTATCTATGTTAGGGAAACAAGTCCAATAAATATTTTTTAATGCACAAACTTCAAATATCTCACCAATGTACACTCATCACTTGGGTAATTGTGATGGCATTTGGGTATCGAAACTGATTTTATTCTTTTTGATTCTCATCAAGTAGGTTTGATAATTGGAAATTCGTTTATTCATATATGCTTAAATTATATCATCGATTTATGAATCGTTATTTTTAATCTTAATATATGTACTATAAACCTATGTTTACTCACCAACTTTTTAGTTAACCCTTTTATTTTATACATGATACAGGAAATACGGAAATGCAGTTTGAGACTTTACAAGCTTGATGATTCAAATAGGACACATTGGACTTAGACTTAATCAACAAGACTTTATTTCATGTTATGTTATGTTGGAAAGCAATTTCATTCTTGTATTTGATATTTAATTTAGCATGATTAAATACATTAATTTTACCTGGATACACGCCTAGAGGTCAAATACATTGAATGTTGATAGAAGAACCTTAAGGGAGCTCTCTTCTAGTGTGTCAAACTTGCGTTTCTGTTGTGGCTTACAGTCCTTCGAACACAACAGGTACCTATGTGTGATAAGACCCTACGACCTCTTGATGGTTCCATACCATATTGAGAAGCCAACTTTTTCTACATACACCTCGTCCATCTATAGAACATCCTCCCCTATGCCAAAAGAAGCTATCGGCTGCTGCTTGTAGTCAAATGGTACATTGGGGGTATAGCGTGCGTCGTTTGGAGTATACCAACAACACGTAGGTTGGGAATCTGCATGGAAGCGCAAAAAATATAGTTAAGTGTGACAACATAAGCATAAATATGAGGGTGCAAAAAATGAGATACATATGTTTCCTGCTTGTATTGTGGCAAAAAAAGAACACGATGCTACATTTTAGAAGCCATACACGCCACCAGGTAGTAGAATACCAAAAAAAAAGTTTGCTTTTGGTTGTTTTACGAGGATATAAAAATGATATACAAACAACACAAAACACATGATGTGTAAAAAATCTTTAATAGATTAGACAAGACAAGACAAAATAAATGTGAACAATGCTACATACCAACAAAAATAGTTAGTACTATAGTTTTGTTGACGGGGGGGGGGGGGGGGGGGGGGGGGGGGGATGGGGGACACTAACATAAACCCCTTGAAAAAAAAAAAAAAAAAACTTTTCTCCACGTATGAACATGTCTCAACAACATAAAAAAATGAATTTGAGTGTGTACTCTTTCTTAATAACACCTAAGATTACCGTAAAACAACCACCAAAAGTTGAAAAAAAAAAAAAAAAACCATATAAACACAAATTAGAAAAGAGAGTTTGTCATTTGGTTCTCTCACCCCGTAACTTTCAAAATTAACACTTACAACTCATCAATGTTCTATAAGCTTCGTAAAATGTCATTTTTTCTCCCTCGGATTTTACATGATTATTTTTGTATACGTGGCGATATAAATACAAGTTGTCTTACATTTTGACGTAAATTTTTTCTTTCGTGTTTTTGTTTTACGTTTTTTTTTTTTCCAGATTTGACCGTCGTTTGGTTTCTACTTAATACAATATAACACTTTGACCCCCTTGACTTTCTAATACGTGTCGGTGTATGTTCGACTTCGTCTACGTTTTACGTCACATGAGTCACTTTGTGCCAAACAATCATGTTTTTGTTTTACAGTTTTTCCTGATTTTGATAATCGTTTAGTTGCTGCTTAGCACAGTTTTATGCCCTTCGGCCCGCAACACGGGCATTATGACTAGTTTTTATAAAATGTTAAAACTAAAATATTCATGGCCACCATAGTGGGTGGATATGTCATAGGGACATGACACGTTCGTCCTTGTAAATGTTTCTAAAGATTTCAACTACCCTCATCAAAACCTAATAAAATACTATATCTTTATAAATACATGCATTTAACCATCGTCCATGTAAATGTTTTTAAAGATTTCAACCACCCTCATCAAAACCTAATAAAATACTATATCTTTATAAATACATACATTTTAACCATATATCAAAACTACCAAAGTATTGCATCATTTCATCACCATTCAAAAATGGTAAATTTGATCACAAACTCGCAAGGTGTAAAGGACTCTCAATATGGCAAAATCGTGTTCTCTAACGTGATGGTTACAAGGAAGAGAAACCACTTCATCCGTACATGGAGGACTCTTGATGTCAAAATGGCTCTAGGAATTTTAAGTGTTCACTTGCTTGCACTTTTCGTGCCATTTACGTTTACATGGGGTGCATTTTGGGCAGCCTTTACTAGCTACTCGTTCTTTGGAATTTTCGGCATAAGTGTGTCCTATCACCGTAACTTAGCACATCACAGTTTCAAGCTACCCAAGTGGCTTGAGTACACCTTCGCTTATTTTGGAGTCCTAGCTTTGCAGGTTAATTAGTTTGATTTATTTTTGACGAGGTATGACCCGGGGGGGGGGGGGGGGGGGGGGATGGGGGACACTAACATAAACCCCTTGAAAAAAAAAAAAAAAAAACTTTTCTCCACGTATGAACATGTCTCAACAACATAAAAAAATGAATTTGAGTGTGTACTCTTTCTTAATAACACCTAAGATTACCGTAAAACAACCACCAAAAGTTGAAAAAAAAAAAAAAAAACCATATAAACACAAATTAGAAAAGAGAGTTTGTCATTTGGTTCTCTCACCCCGTAACTTTCAAAATTAACACTTACAACTCATCAATGTTCTATAAGCTTCGTAAAATGTCATTTTTTCTCCCTCGGATTTTACATGATTATTTTTGTATACGTGGCGATATAAATACAAGTTGTCTTACATTTTGACGTAAATTTTTTCTTTCGTGTTTTTGTTTTACGTTTTTTTTTTTTTCCAGATTTGACCGTCGTTTGGTTTCTACTTAATACAATATAACACTTTGACCCCCTTGACTTTCTAATACGTGTCGGTGTATGTTCGACTTCGTCTACGTTTTACGTCACATGAGTCACTTTGTGCCAAACAATCATGTTTTTGTTTTACAGTTTTTCCTGATTTTGATAATCGTTTAGTTGCTGCTTAGCACAGTTTTATGCCCTTCGGCCCGCAACACGGGCATTATGACTAGTTTTTATAAAATGTTAAAACTAAAATATTCATGGCCACCATAGTGGGTGGATATGTCATAGGGACATGACACGTTCGTCCTTGTAAATGTTTCTAAAGATTTCAACTACCCTCATCAAAACCTAATAAAATACTATATCTTTATAAATACATGCATTTAACCATCGTCCATGTAAATGTTTTTAAAGATTTCAACCACCCTCATCAAAACCTAATAAAATACTATATCTTTATAAATACATACATTTTAACCATATATCAAAACTACCAAAGTATTGCATCATTTCATCACCATTCAAAAATGGTAAATTTGATCACAAACTCGCAAGGTGTAAAGGACTCTCAATATGGCAAAATCGTGTTCTCTAACGTGATGGTTACAAGGAAGAGAAACCACTTCATCCGTACATGGAGGACTCTTGATGTCAAAATGGCTCTAGGAATTTTAAGTGTTCACTTGCTTGCACTTTTCGTGCCATTTACGTTTACATGGGGTGCATTTTGGGCAGCCTTTACTAGCTACTCGTTCTTTGGAATTTTCGGCATAAGTGTGTCCTATCACCGTAACTTAGCACATCACAGTTTCAAGCTACCCAAGTGGCTTGAGTACACCTTCGCTTATTTTGGAGTCCTAGCTTTGCAGGTTAATTAGTTTGATTTATTTTTGACGAGGTATGACCCGGGGGGGGGGGGGGGGGGGGGGGATGGGGGACACTAACATAAACCCCTTGAAAAAAAAAAAAAAAAAACTTTTCTCCACGTATGAACATGTCTCAACAACATAAAAAAATGAATTTGAGTGTGTACTCTTTCTTAATAACACCTAAGATTACCGTAAAACAACCACCAAAAGTTGAAAAAAAAAAAAAAAACCATATAAACACAAATTAGAAAAGAGAGTTTGTCATTTGGTTCTCTCACCCCGTAACTTTCAAAATTAACACTTACAACTCATCAATGTTCTATAAGCTTCGTAAAATGTCATTTTTTCTCCCTCGGATTTTACATGATTATTTTTGTATACGTGGCGATATAAATACAAGTTGTCTTACATTTTGACGTAAACTTTTTCTTTCGTGTTTTTGTTTTACGTTTTTTTTTTTCCAGATTTGACCGTCGTTTGGTTTCTACTTAATACAATATAACACTTTGACCCCCTTGACTTTCTAATACGTGTCGGTGTATGTTCGACTTCGTCTACGTTTTACGTCACATGAGTCACTTTGTGCCAAACAATCATGTTTTTGTTTTACAGTTTTTCCTGATTTTGATAATTGTTTAGTTGCTGCTTAGCACAGTTTTATGCCCTTCGGCCCGCAACACGGGCATTATGACTAGTTTTTATAAAATGTTAAAACTAAAATATTCATGGCCACCATAGTGGGTGGATATGTCATAGGGACATGACACGTTCGTCCTTGTAAATGTTTCTAAAGATTTCAACTACCCTCATCAAAACCTAATAAAATACTATATCTTTATAAATACATGCATTTAACCATCGTCCATGTAAATGTTTTTAAAGATTTCAACCACCCTCATCAAAACCTAATAAAATACTATATCTTTATAAATACATACATTTTAACCATATATCAAAACTACCAAAGTATTGCATCATTTCATCACCATTCAAAAATGGTAAATTTGATCACAAACTCGCAAGGTGTAAAGGACTCTCAATATGGCAAAATCGTGTTCTCTAACGTGATGGTTACAAGGAAGAGAAACCACTTCATCCGTACATGGAGGACTCTTGATGTCAAAATGGCTCTAGGAATTTTAAGTGTTCACTTGCTTGCACTTTTCGTGCCATTTACGTTTACATGGGGTGCATTTTGGGCAGCCTTTACTAGCTACTCGTTCTTTGGAATTTTCGGCATAAGTGTGTCCTATCACCGTAACTTAGCACATCACAGTTTCAAGCTACCCAAGTGGCTTGAGTACACCTTCGCTTATTTTGGAGTCCTAGCTTTGCAGGTTAATTAGTTTGATTTATTTTTGACGAGGTATGACCCGGATTGGCTAAACCGACCCGGTCATTACCTATTATTTTATTATAAATAATTAATTATGAACATTTATTCTAGAATGTTCTATTCTGCATGGATAAATCACGTAACTAAATCCCCATTCTTTTGGGAAGATCATGCAAATCCCTAACTTATCGGAGCCCATCCTAAGTTAAAGGAAACCCTAATGATAAACTATAAATAGAGGTAAACATCTAAGGTATGATCCATCTTGCTCTCGTTTACTCCCTCTCTTTCTATTCACTTATACTTTCTCCCAAACCGAGACTTATTCTCACGCCGGATGGTGGTTACAGGAATAACCCCATTCCTGTAACAAGTCCTAACGGTGTTCTGTTTTGCAGTTAGCAGTTTGGATCGCCAAGAGTTGAAGTCCTTAGTTGGATACTACCGTAAAGGTAAGTGTTTCTTCATTAGCGCCATCCGTGGGACCTTTTCGGTAACAACTAGATTGAACCCCATGGCAAGCGATCAGAACGTAGCAGTAACACCAAGCCAGGCGATGGTAAATAGCAATCCATTGCTAGAAACAAGCCCTATTACCACCATGCCAGCCTCACCGGCTGTAACCAGGTCACTCGACTTGGAATTCGAAGCAGAAGGACCCCCACCAGGCTTTACAGGCACCATCGCCGTTTCTTCTGGGACAACGGCGGCAGACCTGTTTTCCTACACCTCTCTACAGTTCCAATCAGTCGAACCAATTGCAACAGGCGTTAACGTTTTCACCCCAGCAACAACCACTAATGCACAGACTATACGTCGTAGCACTATGCCAGTTATTACATCGGCAAGCCCAAGCACTGTTATACCGCAGGTGAGCATGCCTCAATATTATCAACCTTCGGTCACCTACGCCATGCCACCCTTGTATTCGGCAGCACTAACGACGGCGTTATCCACGCCGCCCCATCAACCAGGGGTTATGCCGGCGGGAATCATGAACGTCCAGTTATTCCAGGAAATCAAGCTTACTTCCCCGGGTACTATTACGCACCCCCATACGGGTACTTACCCCCATATAGCACTCCAATGTACACTCCCTGGCGCCGTTGCCGGGGACATGGCGAGTTTTAGGAACGACCCGAGTCATTGTTTTATCGGTGTATATACTTGTTAATATTTGTGAATATTTTCTTGATTATTTATTTGTTAATATTTCTTGATTTTAATTCATTTTATTCATTTCCGAGATTATTGTGTACACTTGTAAATTTTTGTTCCATTTGTTTGTTCGATTCCGGATTTATTTATTTATTTATTCTTTGAATTTTCGGCTTAGAAAATTCATTTTTACATTGCCGATTCGATTATTTTTATTGCTTTAATTTTTATAAAATTTCGGGCCCATTTTCGAATTTTTATAAAATTTTCAGCCCATTTAAAATAATATTCTGTTTCTTTTCAGCAAAAAAAAAAAAAAAAAACAGCATTATTATATTAATATAATATTCATTGTGTCAAATTTTCGTTTGCAGGTTGATGTTCTCAACACTCGCTCCCGATCCTATTGAGCCGTCAGACGAACCCGAGCGTGATCTGAGGAGACGTCTTCGCGCAAGATCTCGTGCGGTTGGGCTACTGCTCGCATCTAGTGAGCAGGAGCAGGTGGTACCCGCTGAAGCCGAGGGCTCAGGGGCAGCAGGGAACGCAATCATGGCGGACGACGAGCGACCTTTGAATGAATCAAATCAACCTGGACGGACAGGCCTGGAGCCGAGTATCATACGACCTACTATAGATGCACCTGTTTTTGAAATTAAATCTAGTATTATGGATATGATGCAGAATTCGGTGCAGTTTGACGGGCATGAGCATGAGGATCCCAGACGACATATATATAGCGGCTTTTCTCGAAGTTTGTTCTACGTTCAAGATTCGAGATGTTTCGGAGGATGCTGTTAGGTTGAGGTTGTTTCCTTTCTCGTTGCGTGACAAAGCCAGAGCTTGGCTTATGTCACTTCCAGCTGGGTCCATCAGGACCTGGAATGAGCTCGCGGAGCTGTTTATGCAAAAATACTTTCCTCCTGAGAAGACAACCAAGTTAAGAAACCGGGTTGTGACGTTTCGCCAAGATGAGGGAGAGTCGTTGCACGCAGCTTGGGAGAGATTTAAGGATCTGTTACTTCATGTTCCACATCATGGCTTCTCCAAGAGACAGCTGGTCTTGACATTCTATCAAGGGCTTAGCTACAATACGCATGAGCGATTAGACATGAATTCAGGAGGCGATCTGGGAACGAAGACGCCGAATGAGGCTTATGATATCATTGAAAAAGCTGCGTTGAAATCCAGCTCACGTCGCGAAGGAGATAGAGGCCGGGCTACATCATCATCATCAGCACCCCGCGCAGGAGTTCATGCTATAGACGACTATACGGCCATTACTGCACAAATCGCGGCTCTTGCATCGAAATTCGACAGGTCCCAGATGGTTGCTCAGGCTGGCTCGGGATGTGACCAGTGTGGAGTGTCACACGAGCCTGGTGCATGCTTTCAGGGAGTCGTATATGAGGGCCACGAAGAAGTGGATTTTGTGAGTAATCAGGTGAGGCCACAGAACAATCCGTACAACAATACCTATAATCCCGGATGGAGAAATCACCCAAATTTTGGGTGGCGAGCGAATACAGGCAATCAAAATCCATTGGGATTCACTCAGCGTGCTCCAGCGCCACAGCAGGGTCAGGGTCAGCAGTTCCAGTCGTACAACCAACCTTACCAGCAGCGTCCATATTCATATCAGAATCAGGGCAGTGGGAGTAGTTCCCAGCAGCAGGCCCCTCAGTCTAGTTCCAAGCTGGAGGATATGATGGCTCAGCTTCTTACTAGCTCCTCGAGTGCGAATCAGTTGGCTGAAAAATGCTACCAACAGAGCGAGGATCGTTTTCTTTCCCATGAGGGCGAAATGAGGAGTCACAAAGCCTCGATTCAGAATATCGAGAACCAGGTTGGTCAGCTGGCACATATGATGTCTAAAAGACCCCCAGGTGGTCTTCCGGGCAATACAGAGCCAAACCCGGGTGGGCATGTGAATGCGATCATGACCAGGAGTGGAAAGACTACCGGGCCCGTCATATCGGACTCATCACCGATCACTGGAGCGGTCCCGACTGACACACCGGACGAGGTGCAAGCCAGGCTACGCCCAGCAAGTTCAGCACAAGTCCAGGAGCCGGTCAAAGATTACACTCCACCAGTACCTTATCCAGGGAGGCTGAAGAAACAGAAAAATGACGAACAATACGGTAAGTTCCTTGAGTTGTTCAAGCAACTACACATAAATATACCGTTTGTTAAAGCCTTGGCCCAGATGCCAAAGTATGCCAAATTCCTGAAGGATATCCTCTCAAATAAACAGAAGCTCGAGGATATATCATGTGTGGTGATGAATGAAACTTGTTCTGCCGTTCTACAAAACCGTCTGCCCATGAAAATGGGAGATCCGGGTAGTTTTACGCTCCCTTATTTGATTGGAAACATGTCTGTTAGCCATGCATTGGCTGATTTGGGAGCGAGTATCAACCTTATGCCATATAAGGTTTTTACTAAACTGGATCTGGGTGAGCCGTCACCCACTAGGATGAGCATTCGGTTGGAAGACCGTTCAATCAAGTATCCGCGTGGATTTGTTGAAAACATGCTTGTTAAAATCGATAAATTTGTTTTCCCCGTGGATTTTGTTATTCTTGACATGGACGAAGATTCAAGAGTTCCTTTGATACTTGGACGCCCGTTCCTCAATACTACGAGGACGATTGTTGATGTGGCAGCTGGCCAAATCACTCTCCGAGTGAATGACGGGTACGTGACATTCGATATCAAGAGATCGATGCAGCATCCGCAAAGTCACGATGACATGCTTTACTATGTCGACATTGTCGATGCATGTGTGTGCTCTCATTTTCAAGGCACTGTTGACGAGATTGATTCGGACACACGTCTGTCGTGTGGGGACATGATTGGCATTACGCAGGAGGGCCACGATTTCGAGCAGCCAGTCTATCAGATTGGTGACGATGGTTCCCAGAGTCCGGAGCGGTTTCTAGAAATTGGCCATGTAGAAGAAGAGAAAGCAAAACCTTCGATTGCAGTTCCGCCGTCTTTGGAGTTGAAAGAACTCCCACCACATCTCGAGTATGCATTTCTGGACGAGGAGCGTCACTTACCGGTCATTATTTCGGCATTGTTGGAAAAAGATGAGAAGAATCAGCTTCTCGAGGTTCTGAGACTTCATAAGAGAGCCATTGCATGGAAAATCATGGATATCAAAGGCATCAATCCTCCTTTTTGTACTCATAAGATTCTGATGGAAGACGAGTACAAACCGTGTGCCCAGCATCAGAGGCGTTTAAATCCGAATATGCAAGACGTGGTGAAGAAAGAAGTGATTAAGTTGTTGGATGCCGGGATGATTTACCCTATATCTGACTCTGTGTGGGTGAGTCCAGTGCAGGTTGTACCTAAGAAAGGTGGTATGACTGTAGTTTCAAATGATAGGAATGAGCTAATTCCTACCCGTACCGTCACTGGGTGGCGAGTTTGCATTGATTACCGCAAACTCAACGATGCTACTCGTAAGGATCACTTCCCGCTTCCATTCATCGATCAGATGTTGGAACGTCTGTCGGGGAAGTTGTATTACTGTTTCTTAGACGGGTTCTCTGGGTACTTCCAAATTCCTATAGGTCCTGAGGATCAGGAGAAGACTACCTTTACCTGCCCTTTCGGTACATTCGCCTACCGGCGTATGCCTTTTGGGTTGTGTAATGCACCGGCGACCTTCCAGAGATGCATGGTTGTGATTTTTCATGATATGATCGAGGATTCTATGGAAGTTTTCATGGATGACTTTTCGGTATTTGGGGATTCCTTCGATCATTGTTTGGAAAATTTGAAAAAGATGTTGAAGAGGTGCGAGGAGACAAATTTGGTCCTAAACTGGGAGAAATGCCACTTTATGGTGAAAGAGGGCATAGTTCTGGGACATAAGATTTCTCGTGCTGGTATGGAGGTCGACCCAGCTAAATTTGACGTTATTTCACGACTTCCGCCTCCCACCTCTGTGAGAGCGATACAGAGCTTTCTTGGTCATGCGGGGTTCTATAGGCGATTCATCAAGGATTTCTCAAAAATCGCTAGACCCATGACCCGTTTGTTGGAGAAAGACGCTTCGTTCGTATTTGGAGATGATTGCTTGAGGGTTTTTGACCTTCTCAAGCAAAAGTTGATTGAGGCCCCCATTTTAGTTGCACCTGACTGGAGTCTGCCATTTGAAATTATGTGTGACGCGAGCGATTACGCTATAGGGGCCGTTTTGGGACAGAAGAAGGAAAAGCACTTTCACCCGATCTATTATGCGAGCAAGACTCTTCACGACGCTCAGGAGCACTACACCACGACTGAAAAAGAGCTCTTGGCCGTTGTTTTCGCATTTGACAAATTTAGATCGTATTTGGTGCTTTCGAAAACAATCGTGTATACTGATCACGCAGCCATCAGATATCTTTTCAGCAAACAGGACGCTAAACCGCGTCTAATCAGATGGATCCTGTTGCTGCAGGAGTTTGATATTGAAATTCAAGATAAAAAGGGTTCGTTGAATGTAGCGGCTGACCATCTATCTCGGTTACAGCATGGAGACATCGAGGACACGCGTTGGGATTCAATCAATGACAATTTCCCACACGAGTCGTTGATGGGTGTTGAGATATGCGATGAGTCACCTTGGTTCGCCGACTTTGCGAACTACCTTGCTTGCGGGATTCTGATTAAAGGGTTAACTCACCAGCAAAAGAGGAAATTCTTTTCGGATGTCAAGCACTACATTTGGGACGATCCTTTCTTATTCAAGGTGGGTGCTGATCAGGTGATCAGAAGATGTGCTTCTGGGAAAGAGGCGACCGATATTCTGCGCCATTGTCACGAGGCACCTACCGGAGGCCACCATGGAGCCAACTTCACCGCCAAGAAGGTGTTGGATTCCGGGTTTTATTGGCCTACTATTTTTCGTGACGCGCAAAGTTGGGTAAAAGCGTGCGATGCCTGTCAGAGGGCGACAAATATATCGGCACGTGATGAAATGCCTCAGAACTGGATACAGGTGTGTGAAGTCTTCGACATTTGGGGGATAGACTTCGTGGGACCATTTCCCCCCTCAAGAGGTAACAAGTACATCCTGGTCGCGGTTGACTATGTATCAAAGTGGGCGGAGGCACATGCCTTACCCACCAATGACGCCAGGGTGGTAGTGAGATTTTTGAAAAGTTTGTTCGCCCGATTTGGCGCTCCGAAAGCGCTTATTAGTGATAGAAGGACTCATTTCTATAACACCCAGCTTGAAAAAGCTTTGTCCCGTTACGGTGTGCATCACCGTTTGTCCACGCCCTATCATCCGCAGACGAGCGGGCAGGTGGAAGTCACTAACCGTGGGCTAAAACGAATCCTTGAGCGGTCTGTTGGTGCAAACCGCAAGGAGTAGTCGGACAAACTCGATGAGGCATTGTGGGCGTTCCGTACAGCTTACAAGACCCCTATTGGGACTACTCCCTTCAGGTTGGTATATGGAAAAGCGTGCCATTTACCGGTAGAGTTGGAGCATAAAGCTATGTGGGCTTTAAAAACCACGAATCTGGACTTGAAAACCGGAGGTGAAGCCCGGTTTCTCCAGATTCATGAATTGGAGGAACTGCGACAACAAGCTTATGTGAGCTCCGTCCTCTACAAAGAGCGCACAAAGAGGTTACACGATAAACGCTTGAAGGACCACAAAGAATTACAAGCGGGCGATCTTGTTCTTCTTTACAACTCACGATTGCGCTTATTTCCAGGGAAGCTTCATTCACGTTGGACAGGACCATACACAGTTAAAGAGATATTTCCGTATGGTACTGTTGCAATAGAGAACGCAGATGGCGTTATATTCAAAGTAAATGGACATCGGTTGAAGCTGTATGTTGCCGGGCCGATAGAGTCGGCGGTGGAGGTCATCGAGCTCCAAACCCCACACACATCATAAGTGTGGGGAGGAGAGAGTCTACGCTACTGACTCGCGGATTAAAAATGTAGCAAGAGAGTCTTTGACTCTTTAGGGGTAATATCGTCTTTTTATGTGTTTTTCTAGTTTTAGCGTAATTTAGGTATGTTTGGTAGTTTATGTTAGTTTGTACAATTTTTATATGTACCGAGCGAAGGTTCTATGTTGCGATATGGTTAAAACAGTTGGCGTGTGAAAAAAATGGCGAAAAACGGCCAAAACAGTTGCTGGAAATGGCTTCTGCAGAAAAAACTGATCTGCAGCTGTTGCACGACCGTGCCATGCGTCGCACGACCGTGCGTTTGCGGGGTGGCCGGCACGATGAGTCGCACCACCGGTGCATCTCTGAGAACAGCGTGCAGGGTTTGAACAATGTCGGTCATGCACGACCGTGCGAGCTGTCGCACGACCGTGCAAGAGGCAGGGACAGTTTTGTCATTTGTACATTATAAAAACCCCCATCTGCTGCCATTTCCCTCATTCGCGAACCCTAACTGCAGACAGCCGTTCCAGAGCAATTTCGCCTCAAATCGCACGGTTTCTTCGCACGGTTTCACACATCTCTTCGCACGGTATGTTCTTTCTTGTAGATTTCCTGTTTTGTCTTTCTCTAGGTTAGATTTGTCCGATCCTTCAAGGCCTTTTAGGGTTCCCTTCATAAACACAAGCGAAACCCTAACCCTTGCAAGATCCATTCGTGTCGTGAACAACCGATTGATTCTCTGCCCCCTGTTTGCATAAAAACTCGTTGATTTTTGAAAAATCGGGCTATTCAGAGCCGGGGTAAGAATCTGCAGAAATTAAGGGTCGCACGGTCGTTCCCCCTGTGGCACGGTCCGTGCGTTCTCGGCTATTCACGATACTTTCATGTTGGCCCGGTGATGCACTGTGGTGCGATTGACTGCACGCCGTGCGGATTCGACAAATTCTGGCCACCTTTGCTCGTTCTCGGTGACGCACGACTGTGCGTCTCGTCGCACGTCCGTGCGACAGGCCCAGTTCAGCATAACAGAATCTTCATAACTATGTGCTCTGCTGTTTTTGAGTGAAATTTTTCCTGTTCCTATTTTCCTTACGACATTCCTCATGCAGATGAATCATCCCTTCTTGCAGTTTGACCCCAACATCGAGAGAGAGGCTCTTTGTATCCCAAAGCGTAACGAATTATGGAATAGGCGGGGCCAGTTTGGCGTCCCGAGAAGGCTAGATTGGGAAGTTATGAGAGATCTAAATCAACGTGAAAGACTTGAAAACATGCTTACTATTCTACTTTCGCGTCTAGTCTCTATCGACCGACCCATCTATCTTGAGCTCGCGATAGAGTTCTTTGCTACCTATTCCTACAACAAGCCCAAAGCTTATAAAACCCCAAAATTCCGCTACAAGGAGCGGATAAATTTCAGGTTGGGTGGACACTGGCACAGTTGGTCAGTGGGTAGATTGGGTAGGAGGCTTGGAATCTACACAAGAGAAGACATGGATTCCGAATTTTTCACCGATGATTTCACCTTTCCGAGCGATGAAGCACGAGCCGCGTTTTGGGCTCGAAATGCTATTGGTGACCCTTACGACCCGAGAATGTCTAAAGCTTCACGATTGAGAGACCCTTTGCATTGAGAGATGCATCATATATTCAGCCACACCGTCTCCGGCCGCATGGACAGTTTAGGCAACTGTCCAACACCAGATTTGATATTTCTTTATGCGCTGGTTGATGGGGTACACATCAACCTAGCTGCGAGGATGGCAGAATATTTTGTGAACAGCTCAGGAAGAAAGCCCACCAGTCAGATTCACGGCGGTCAGTATGCGACCGAAATTGCTTACAACCTAGGGTTGATGACCGATGAGGTACTTGAGGGTCTTACGTTGGTGACCAATGGTTCATATGTTGATAATCGGTCATTGAAGGCGATGGGGTTGATTGCTGAGTTGGATCGCGGGGATAGATTGAAAGGTTTAAACAACGAGGTCTGGGACTCGTTGCCTCCGGCTGAGGAGGAAGATGAGGATGAGGAGATGCATGATGAGGAACAGCAGCACGAGTAGCACCAGCCACAGACACCACCACATTCACCGCAGCATCATGGATACCACCACCAGGAGTGGCCCGAGGGCATTCCCTCTTACCCTGAGTTTTACCAGCAATTCCACAAATGCAGGTTAACCAGGAGCAGCAGTTCCAATAGATCAGGGTGAACCAGGACTTCTTGCGCCGGGAGGTGCATGATTGATTTTCATACCTTTTTGGGGAGCTTCATAACACCTACCCGAACTACTTCAGGCATCCCCCACAGTTCCCATACGGGAACCCGCCTGGTTATGGAGATGCAGGCCCTTCCAATACGCGAGATGATGCTGGTGACGATGAGTAGGAGACGGTGGAGTTGATCGTTGGTGGTTTTTATTATTTCAGTACTTTATTTTCGGGTGTTTATTTTGGTTGTTATTTCAACACCCCCGGTTATGTACTCTTTATTTTCAGACACTTTAGTTTTTATGTCTTGTCTTTGTTTGGATTTTAGTACTTATATTTATGTAAATTATGGTTTATTTAGGTTTATTTTGTTTCTGTTCTGTTTTGCTGTACCATGTGACATACTTGCAGATTTTGGCTATCAAATCTTGGACCGGAGCACATGACAGATACAGCTTAGGAAGTCTCGTTTCATCAAAAATCATCTTGAGGGGAGTACTATTATCCTTTTTCTCTATATTTCGGGTTTCGCATTGGGGACAATGCGAAGTTCAAGTGTGGAGAGGGGTTTAACTTGTTAAACTTTGTTTGTCCTAAAAAAAAATCAGAAAAATCAGAAAAATCATTCAAAAATACATGTATTTTGTATATATTTTAGTAAATAAACCGGTTGGTTGTGTTTTAGAAAGCTTCGGACTTGATAAAAACTCGACAAGCAAAATAAATTTCGAAAAAGAAAACCGGAAAGCGTGACAAACAAAGAAAGACTTGCATGATAGTTTTCACACTTTTACCCATTCCTTCCGTTACATGAGCATATTTTAGCCTTGAAATTGTTATATATTTGTTCATTTCGGAGTAGGAGTGAGCCGGATGTCATGTGTAATTTAGAACTTGTCACTAGTATGCTTGTTAAGACCATGAACTTGCGGAATTGTGTAGAAGTGATAGAGGCACTTAGATTACCCCTTTGTTGTTAACCTTGTTCTTTGTGTTGTGTTTCCCGTAAACCTTACATCACCCTTTAGGATTAACCATGTCGAGCCTTCCCGTTTACCTTTGTCTACCCAACATAATCACCCACATAGCCAAATTTAGCCTTTTTACGTTTTAAACCTTTTTAGTGTTGAAACTCGGTCAAAATAATCGTTTAACTAGCGTTTGTTTTAGTTTATTGTACATTAGTATATATATATAAACAGAAAATAAAACACCCTAAAATAGGGTGAAGTCGACAAAAATCGAGCAATTTTGAATACTAAAATGTTAAAATTTCGTTGATGAGCTCGATTTCGCAAAAGTCGCCTTTTTAAGGCGTTAGTATGTATAGTTGTATTGTTTGACGCTAGTTAAAACGCTAAAACCGAGTTTTAACCATTTCGCCACTTTAAATATCCATTTTCATACCCTTCGCCCAAGCCTAACGTTACACTCCGTAAAGACCTCTTGATTTACACTTTTTCGCATGTTAGTTGGTGGAGACGAGATCTTATGACAAGCTTATGATATTACACGTTTCATTGACGAGGCATTGAGTGTTTGCACATACACATTTTATGTAAGTTTCATAAATAAAACCGAGTGTGTGTGAACATTGTGAGTTGTGTGAAGATTAGCATGTTAAGTCAATTGAAAGTGAGTCACGTTTTTTTGGTTATCACCATATATTTGCATATGCTTGTTTGGTTTGATTCATTTGATGTTGTCTTTCGAAAAACCGGCTAACCGTTTGTAGTTATTTCAATAAATAGTGTGTAAATTTTCGTTCTTGTTTGATTCTATCTTTTATTGCATTTTAGTGTAGCTTGCTTGAGGACAAGCAAGGTTTAAGTGTGGGGAGATTTGATATTCACTAATTTACACATATTTTAGTCCCCCATTTTATCCCCATTTTATGCGTTTTCGGCCATAAAACCGTCATTCAGATACTTAATCATGTATACTTTTGTTTACAGGCCTAAAACAGCATACCAGATAAGATGATAGTGAAAACGAGGACTTTCTGGACGAAACGACAAAGCTGCGAACATTCTGTTTAATTTCTGACCTGGGCCTGTGGAACGGTCGTGCGGCGTTTGGAACGACCGTGCGGATCCGACAATGCAAGCCAGCCCGGCAGTGAACGAGGGTGCAATCCAGAGTGCAAGACAATCCCGGTGACGAACGGTCGCGCGGTTGGATGCACCCCGTGCGGATCCGATGACCAGCACAACCCCGGCAATGCACCACCAGTGCAGCAGTCCGTGCAACAAGATCCCGGAGATGCACGATCGTGCGCTCTAAGGAACGGTCGTGTGAGATCGACGACTGGTCAAGATCTGATGACGTCATGCGGTATGGTGCACCATACCTCCAATAATGCATAAAGTGAACGGTCGTGCCAATAAAGTGCACGATCGTGCGAGACCGAAATTATATAAAAAACATGCAGAAACATTCTGCTCGTAACTCTGGAATTTTGGAGTGCAATTCAGGCGATTTTCAGGCTCCGGAGGCGTTAGCTTTCACCCGGATTCAAGCCACATTGTCCCGTTTAGCTCGATTACTATTCGGATTCTTAATCTAGTGCTTGCTTATGGTTTGGTTTTCTAATCTTTCCATAATTTTGTTAATCTTTCAAGCATTTAGATTAATGTTTTTGTATTATTGTAGCCTTTGGGCAAAAACACAACAATCCCTTGCTTGATTATAACCATTAGTATGTTAATCTTTGTTTGCAATGACACTTGGAAGTATTTTCTATGTTAATCTTTGATGATTAGTTTGCAACCTTGTTATTGATATTGATTTCTTGATTATAAGTAATTTTGTTGGATGATTGGTATTTGGTTAGTTAAGATAGTTGAAAAATGAAGCTTAATTAATCTTGTATTAGTAAACTTTAAACTTGGTTAACTAGTTTAGCTTGGTTAAAATGTGTGCACCATGATACTAGAAATGGTTAGTGGTTTAATAAAATGTAATTATTGTTAATCAAGAAAGCTTGCCGTCACGTAAGGAACTTAACGGGTTAAATGGTGTCGTTATAAATTCTTGCCATGATTTGTTAGCTTAGTTAGTAGTTTAGGCCAAAATTGCTATCTTGGTAAATTTATGTGCAAGATTTGTAAAATGAACTCGGTTGTGATTTAATCCAGTTTATGCTTGTCTCGGTGGTTGCATTGTGTTTATCAGTGTAACAACCCGCATTTTTGTGCGTTGTTACTACTCGATATACTCGTTACGCCTAGCACTAGAGATTCAGATCATAATGTAACTATATCGCATACTTCGCTATTCGAAGGATAAATCGCATATTTTCGCAATCCACTACTATCACAAACACTAACACTCACGGAGGCATTGAGTGAGGACCTATTCTACCCTCCTCAGTGGCCGTGATGTGTCGAACGTAAACAATTAACGCTAACAAAGACTCTCGGGTGAGTGCTATAACTCCAGTCGTCGTGACGATGATGACAATACGAGTGAGTGGTACCCCGTCAGTCATTGTGGCACAACTCTCAATAACGTTCACGATGACATCAAGAAAGGACCTATACTACCCTCCTTGATGGCCGTGAAACGTTGCTTATAACCGCACACTCGAAACGGAAACCGATTGTTATATCGAAACTTTGGAATGTGGATACGTAAATACGACCCTTAGTGATATATATACATATATAATAATAATATAAATCAACTATAGAAAGCGCGTACCTCAAAAACTATCAAAACGATCGAAAACGGAGAAACTCACCGCGCCGGAGTGGCCATCCGGACGGATGAGCCATCCGAACGGATTGCCATCCGAACGGATGGGCCATCCGCACGGATGGGCCATCCGCACGGATGGGCCATCCGCACAAATGGCCATTCGACCCAGTCACTCCCTTCTCCTCTTTTCGCCTATAAATAGCCTGCCACACCACTGTTCAAGTGATGTGACAGCTCCCACTTGAACAGACACGCTTCAAGACCCTTTTCTCTCGATTCCTTGCGATTCCGGTAAGATTTCAACCTCGAAACTTGTACTTCTATGATCTACACTCAATTCTACATCATTCTATCTTTTAAAACTCAATTACTAACCGTGAAATCTGCTGATTTGAGGCGTTTTGAGGTGATGTCACCAAGAGTTCTTATGAACTTCCAGTTGTGACCTCATCCCACCATAAACGACTCAGATCTGGGTGATTTCCACATGTTTTGATAACAAATCTCACCTAAATCTGTGTATCTAGCCAAGGAACTGTGCGATTTCGAGTTAACCACGAGAAACCGTCAAGAACGGCCAGTTCTGATGGAGCGGGGTGATTCCCGGCCGTTAGAGCGGGTCGGAATTGATGAAATTTCAAGTGTTAGTGCGAAATTACACTGACCTGGTAACCCTGCACGTATTCCTTCCGATAAACACTCAAGAACAGTGTTCAGGATGCGAAACAGACGTGTCATCCGCACGGATCACATGTCATCCGCACGGATCACATGTCATCCGGACGGATAACATGTCATCCGGACGGATAACATATTATTCGCACGGATGACAATTCGAACGAGTCCACTTATTCGCACGGATGACAATTCGAACGAGTCCACTTATTCGCACGGATGACAATTCGAACGAGTCAACACTAATCCGACCGGCTAGCCTGTCATCCGACCGGATGACAGCCATCCGACTCAGATCCATATACTATCCGATCGGATGAGCCCATCCGAACGGGTGAGCACCATCCGACCAAATAACTGACTTTTCGATGCTATTCTCGCTTAACCGTGCATCGTTTACTATATCCTTCAATGATTTAACGCAGACATACCCGTAATCGACCCAATCAAGTCGCATTCCCGCTAAATACGCACTGTGAGTATACTTGAACCCCTTTTAATCGTATTTTGGGTGTAACATACGTTTCTAGCAAATCGAACTTATCAAACGAATTATTCAATCAATCGAATTATCACCTGCGAATAACTGTTATGCATAGATATACGTGATGCTAGTTGCATATGTGCTAGGGCTTATACTCGCGACGTCCCACCATGACTAGTATAGTACTATTGCGCCCGACGGGGTCTAGTTTGCCATCACATATTCGAGCATCGAGGACTTAGTTGGTAGTATCAGCTTTGTGAGTATATATGTCGTGTGTTACGTTCTTGCATATGGAAATTCGCTACACTTTTTTATCTATTATGCTACTTATCAAACCTGTATACTCGCCAATACTTTTGTATTAACAAATATTTTAACGTATGTTGCAGGTTAGATCGCAGACTATATCAAATCAAGCTAGGAAGTCTAGAAACTCAACTAAAATCTAGGTTGTCGGATTTGTATTGTTCGAGAGGACAAGAAATCTGTGATAACTTATGTGATTGTATTATTTGTTAGTATGGGATAATGAATGTATTAAATATTGTCGCAATATAGTTGTTATGGATTCTCTTGAGCAATCTGATTCGCCCAGTGCCGCGCCCCGATGATTCCGCCATCGGTTGGGGTGTGACAGATTTGTATCAGAGCCATAACTATAGGGAATTAGGCCAGACTCGACCTAGTCCGGGTCAACGTCTTAGAAATTGACCTAGTCTATAGTCTAAGTACCAACAGGCCGACTCGTACGAACCCGGTGGGGTTTGTATCGGGCTTACTTCTTACTCTCGATCGAAATTGCTAAAAGCTACAACTTTGTGTGAACACCGCGTACTACAACTTCGCACGAAGAAGCCTTTCCTAAGGCTGAAATACTACTTAGCCTTTCCTAAGGCTGACACAATACACATGTTTTCGAAAATACTCGCATAGGATTGCTCACCGAGCGATCCAGTCGAGACCAGGTGTGAAAACCAAGAACTCTCGATAGGATTGCTCACTCAGCGCATTTTTCTAGCACGAGAACCTTTCATCGAGTTAGGAGTGACATCCACATCTCGACGAAAGTCTCCATTTCGAAATCTAGTGGAGCTCGCGAATTTATTCGAAGAGTATAACCACAATTAGGAGCGGAGCTGTTAAGTCAGGAGTGAAACCCATACCTTAATAAGCCGTTCCACTCTCTAAATTGGTTTTCAAAAGCTCTCACCAAGGACTCGACTGTCACGATAACTCGAGCCACGCGATGACTAGGAAGACGAATGCCGTGAGCTGCATCCCAGTGGAAGCATGGAGTCTTCTAGGTCAACGTACGTGCACGAACTTGTTGAACATAGTTGGGTTACCTTGGGAAGTCTACGCCTAAACACCCAAGGCACTCTATCGTACGACCCGTCAATTTTACAACTGGTTAGAACTTATTTACGTTTTGAGACTTTACACTTTATCGATTTCTCAATTTAACGATTTTCACTCCCTGTTTTATAAACGCACAACTCGCACAGCTATTGCAATCTAAAACGTAACCCGAATGTTCGCAATAAAACTAATGCATACTCTATCGCATTCGCTCTCGCTTTCTCACTTCAACGCGTCCTCGCTTATTCTAAATCGACCTGTATGTGTATGATTACAAGTTACAAATAAATAAATACATATATATATAGGTATAAACAAACAAGTCATTGCGGGAGAACTTAGGAATTTCGTGTTTCCTATGTGGCTCCTATGTGATTCGTATTACTACTATACTATCGCACCAAGTTTTGAACGCACTCAATCGCATCGCAAAACTCGCAAATCATTATGATCGAATCTCACTCCAAGTCTCTTCCTGTCTAGATGCCTTCCAACAACTCTACCTCGAGACGAGTAGCTAGGAGGAGAGCCAAACGAAGTGCCAATAAGAGGATTGCATCACTTGTGACCAAAGAAGTGGTAAAGCTTATTCCTCGAATTGCCGCTTAAGTGCACTCTCTCAGCAACTCTCGAGCCTCGGAAGACTCCAAGACGGAAGCGTCACAACCTGCTTTTCTATACAAACACTTCAAAGCCTGTGACCCGATGGAATTCACGGGTGAAGGAGGTGTGACTCAACTACTCCAGTGGTTCGACTCTATCGGAGTTACCCTTCGTCAAAGTGGGTGTCCCGATAGTTTCTGTACTACTTGCGCTACCGGAGTATTCCAATCACGAGCACTCAACTGGTGGACCACCGAACGTAACAAACGCGGGATCTCCGCAGCTTACGCTCTCTCTTGGGATGAGCTGAAAGATCTCATGAAGAAAGAGTACTGTCCTCCTCACGAAATCCAGAAGCTAGAAAACGAATTTTGGGAAACCAAGCAAACCAAAGTTGACAACACTGGCTACACCGCTAGGTTCAAACAGCTTAGCATAATCTGCCCAAGTCAAGTCAACACTTCAGAAAAAGCCATCGCGAAGTACATTCGCGGCTTGCCTGAGTGTGTGGGTGATTTTGTCGAAGCTGCAAGACCTGCTACTATCGAAGAGACATACCGCTTGGCTGCAGAAATCAACAACAAACGACTCATGGAAGGGTTTTTCTCCAAGAATCCTGTCAAGCAAGCTTATCAAGCAATCGCCATAAATCCTTCAGAAGAACAAGTTGACGAATCTTCTGATGAATCTACTGACGAATCTTCTGACAAATCTGCTGGCGATTCTTCTAACGAATCTGCTAACGATTCTACTAACGATTCTTCGGACGAATCTGCTACCGATTCTTCCGACAAATCAGCCAAAGACTCTGCAAGTGAGTCCTCAGACGAATCCTCCAACGACGACACCTCTTCGCAAGACACCAACAAACCCAGCCGCAAACGAAAGACTTCAAGCCCGAGCTCATCAACAACTGAACTGCTGCAACCGAAACCTCTTCGAACAGTTCCGATGTTTCCAAGACGAGCCTACACTGGAGCTCATCCTCAGTGTTACTCGTGTACCTATCACCATCCAGTTGGGGCTGACTGTCGCTATTGCAATAACTGCAATCGTTACGGTCACTTCACCCACAACTGTCGCATCAAACAGTGAAGCTGAGTACAACAACAATAGCTCCAGCAAAAGTCTTCAGCATCAGACATCTAGCAAGCGTAGGATAAAGTTGTAATGATACGATTTTCGATGTTAATTTCTAAGTGTTGAACCTACTCTATTACTCGACGTTGCCACTATGTATAACGTTAACTCTCGTCTTCGTTCTCTCTTTCACTCTTTAATCGTCACACTTAGACTAGATTCACACATATACTATATACTATATACTATATCACGAAATAATGTGTTTTACCCTCACTACACTCTTGGAACGAGGTACGATAAACGTGCAAGGAAGGATTAATCACGGGTGCACACGGGATTATTTGAGTCAGTGCATGGAGATCGTAGTAAATTCTAAGGTGCCAAAAGCGTTACGACGAAGTATGACACCAAACCACGGGATTTAAGTAGTAGGGGTCAAGCAAGGTGTGCTTTATCATACTACCAAAGTTCCGTGAAGAAAGTGCCACGTGGAGTTGAATGTTATTAGACCTATTACACTATTGTGATTATTTTCAACACACTACACTCAATCGCAAGGCGTAACAAACCGTATCATCGCGAGACTTGTCGTAAGTCTGCAAACGCAGTGCAAACGCCTCATCGATGGACTCTGGGGAGTCTACGTCGCAGGACAATTGCATCAACGCAAGACTGGTCGAAAGTCTATAGCAATCAATCTCATCGAGTACAAAAACGCTCACGATGTTGTCAGGTGAGGACCTATTCTACCCTCCTCGATAACTGTGATGCGTCGCAACGAAACGTAAAGCTTGTTCGAAACAAAACTCGACTAATCGCAATCGTTTATCATGTGTATCTCGCAATCTCTGTCGCTTATTATGTGAAACTATATCGCTTGCTATGTATCAATCTATCGCTATCGCCTACCGTTATCTATGATATTCGTGTGAAGTTAGCACACATGACCTCGCTTCACGAGACAAAGCTCATATGGTTAAAGCAAGGCGTTTTAGCCATATCAGCGGCCTTTCGTGGAAAAAGGCCATGTGGGGTCTGACGATGGTTAAACTCGGTGGTGTTAATCAATCAAATCGAACCGCATGAATCGCGCATACCTCCATCGCTTGCAACGCAACAACTGCCGCTTATCGTAATTCAATTATCGCCGCCGTCATTACTGGTGTTACGTTGTGTTAATCGCTCAATCACCTAATTGCTTATCTCTTATCGTGTATAGTCTACCGCTTATCGCTCGCTTGGTGCTCATTGCAGTCTGTGTGGTATTAATACACATGACATCGCTTCACGAGGCAAAACTAACCTGGTCAAACGTGGTGTTTCACCATGTTAGGAAACTCTCGTGGAAACATGCCATGTGGGTTTAATATGGAATCTAATCGAAAACGCACTATTCGCTTATCGATTATCGCTCGACGCCTACCCAGACACGACACATAAATATCAGGCTACTCGCGCACGCTGTTGTAGCTACGTTCGTAATTCAACTCGCCGGCTTAACTTATTCGATTCTACCTTATACTCGGTCCGACTTCCTATCGATTGGGCCGAGCAAGCGCAACTTCTATCCGTGTCATATCGGCTAACCTGACACCGCCTCATGAAACGGAAGTAATATGGGCAAAACATGGTGGATACGCCGCTGGTACTTCCTATATATAAGTGTTTTAATCATATTAACGAACTTCCGTGGGAAGGTGCCAAGTGGGGCTTGATGCTAAATTATCCTTTTCAAACGGTTAAAACTGATTTTTATAAAACTTTTATTAAAACCACGGAACAAGTGAAATTCCTCACAATGTGGAGGTGACATCGAATCAGCTTAACTCCATGTTCAAGGGGAGCTTTCATGAGCCCAATTTTTCCTTAAACCTTTTTGCAACATCAAAAACGAGACTTTCTTGAGACGTCGGTTCGACATCAAGTTCGGCTTGAACCCATGCCTTAGGGGAGTTTCCGTAACCTCAGTTTTCATCTTCGAATCTCTTAAAAATGTTTACGAGCTAAACTTCCTTGCAACATTGGTTAACAATCGACTCAGTTGACCTTACGTCAAAAGGAAATTTCCTAGATTTCCATCCGAAATTCCTTTTGAATATCTAAAACGAACGCTTCTTGCGACGATGGTTAACGATCAATTCAGTTAATTCCACGTCATGGGAAACCTTTTCAAGTTCTTTAAATTTTCTATCGCATCAAACCAACGGATTCTTCACGACTAGAGGTACCGTGGAACGCCAACTCGTGGGATATTACTTTTGTCTCTTACGTCGTCTTCTCGCTATCGTAATCGATCTCTCTTATTCGAAGCACTCTCGCCGGTCAACTCACAGTCAAATCACTCGCTGTATCGCGACTGGTGCTGGATCAACTCTTTAAAGTCTACCTGTTGGATTAATTTCGGGACGAAATTTACTAAAGCAGGGGAGACTGTAACAACCCGCATTTTTGTGCGTTGTTACTACTCGATATACTCGTTACGCCTAGCACTAGAGATTCGGATCATAATGTAACTATATCGCATACTTCGCTATTCGAAGGATAAATCGCATATTTTCGCAATCCACTACTATCACAAACACTAACACTCACGGAGGCATTGAGTGAGGACCTATTCTACCCTCCTCAGTGGCCATGATGTGTCGAACGTAAACAATTAACGCTAACAAAGACTCTCGGGTGAGTGCTATAACTCCAGTCGTCGTGACGATGATGACAATACGAGTGAGTGGTACCCCGTCAGTCATTGTGGCACAACTCTCAATAACGTTCATGATGACATCAAGAAAGGACCTATACTACCCTCCTTGATGGCCGTGAAACGTCGCTTATAACCGCACACTCGAAACGGAAACCGATTGTTATATCGAAACTTTGGAATGTGGATACGTAAATACGACCCTTAGTGATATATATACATATATAATAATAATATAAATCAACTATAGAAAGCGCTTACCTCAAAAACTATCAAAACGATCGAAAACGGAGAAACTCACCGCGCCGGAGTGGCCATCCGGACGGATGAGCCATCCGAACGGATTGCCATCCGAACGGATGGGCCATCCGCACGGATGGGCCATCCGCACGAATGGCCATTCGACCCAGTCACTCCCTTCTCCTCTTTTCGCCTATAAATAGCCTGCCACACCACTGTTCAAGTGATGTGACAGCTCCCACTCGAACAGACACGCTTCAAGACCCTTTTCTCTCAATTCCTCGCGATTCCGGTAAGATTTCAACCTAGAAACTTGTACTTCTATGATCCACACTCAATTCTACATCATTCTATCTTTTAAAACTCAATTTCTAACCTTGAAATCTGCGGATTTGAGGCGTTTTGAGGTGATGTCACCAAGAGTTCTTATGAACTTCCAGTTGTGACCTCATCCCACCATAAACGACTCAGATCTGGGTGATTACCACATGTTTTGATAACAAATCTCACCTAAATCTGTGTATTTAGCCAAGGAACTGTGCGATTTCGAGTTAACCACGAGAAACCGTCAAGAACGGCCAGTTCTGATGGAGCGGGGTGATTCCCGGCCGTTAGAGCGGGTCGGAATTGATGAAATTTCAAGTGTTAGTGCGAAATTACACTGTCCTGGTAACCCTGCACGTATTCCTTCCGATAAACACTCAAGAA
Source organism: Helianthus tuberosus (assembly GCA_030545235.1). Classification (NCBI taxonomy): domain Eukaryota; kingdom Viridiplantae; phylum Streptophyta; class Magnoliopsida; order Asterales; family Asteraceae; genus Helianthus; species Helianthus tuberosus. Next base: position 111,351 of record JARYGA010028230.1, on the reverse strand, counting down.
CAGTGTTCAGGATGCGAAACAAACGTGTCATCCGCACGGATCACATGTCATCCGCACGGATCACATGTCATCCTGACGGATAACATGTCATCCGGACGGATAACATATTATTCGCACGGATGACAATTCGAACGAGTCCACTTATTCGCACGGATGACAATTCGAACGAGTCCACTTATTCGCATGGATGACAATTCGAACGAGTCAACACTAATCCGACCGGATAGCCTGTCATCCGACCGGATGACAGCCATCCGACTCAGATCCATATACTATCCGATCGGATGAGCCCATCCAAACGGGTGAGCACCATCCGACCAAATAACTGACTTTTCGATGCTATTCTCGCTTAACCGTGCATCGTTTACTATATCCTTCAATGATTTAACGCAGACATACCCGTAATCGACCCAATCAAGTCGCATTCCCGCTAAATACGCACTGTGAGTATACTTGAACCCCTTTTAATCGTATTTTGGGTGTAACATACGTTTCTAGCAAATTGAACTTATCAAACGAATTATTCAATCAATCGAATTATCACTTGCGAATAACTGTTATGCATAGATATACGTGATGCTAGTTGCATATGTGCTAGGGCTTATACTCGGGACGTCCCACCATGACTAGTATAGTACTATTGCGCCCGACGGGGTCTAGTTTGCCATCGCATATTCGAGCATCTAGGACTTAGTTGGTAGTATCAGCTTTGTGAGTATATATGTCGTGTGTTACGTTCTTGCATATGGAAATTCGCTACACTTTTTATCTATTATGCTACTTATCAAACCTGTATACTCGCCAATACTTTTGTATTGACAAATATTTTAACGTATGTTGCAGGTTAGATCGCAGACTATATCAAATCAAGCTAGGAAGTCTAGAAACTCAACTAAAATCTAGGTTGTCGGATTTGTATTGTTCGAGAGGACAAGAAATCTGTGATAACTTATGTGATTGTATTATTTGTTAGTATGGGATAACGAATGTATTAAATATTATCGCAATATAGTTGTTATGGATTCTCTTGAGCAATCTGATTCGCCCAGTGCCGCGCCCCGATGATTCCGCCATCGGTTGGGGTGTGACAATCAGTGTCGCTTTCCTTGTTTAAGTGAGGTTAGAAAACTCCTAACGGATGACTAACTTATTTTTAAGAGATTTTCATAGACATTTATCAATTGCACGTTAAAGAACAATTTTAGGTGGTTAAAGTGTGTTTATCGTTTTAACTTTCCGAATGATTGTCATGTTAGGATTCCCAAAAGGGATACTAATTGTCTCAAAATTGGAGAATTGATCAAATGCTTCTAGTGCCAAAACCGACTTAGTTGACATGCTTTGGTTGTGTGTTAAGCAAGGCTATTTATCTATTTTCATATTTGAAATCTATTATGTTTTTATAAGTAGTTGTTTATGCTTACTTTAGTTTATTAAAAATCAAACAACTTATGTTTTTACTGGTAGTTTAGTGACAAAGGTCTAGTATTATTCCTCCGCCCATTTCCTTGGATCGATACTTGGTTCTTACCGATACTTTACTACATATGTGACGGGGTACACTTGTCTCTTTCGTGTGTGTTTTGATGTTAAAGTAATAATCACTTTTATAAATTTAAAACCGATTCATGTGTAATTTCATTGCAAAATTATGTATATATACGCACATGTCACTCCCCAATGAGCAACACAAGGCTATGCTCAGCAATCGCCATACGCGGCTTACATGCCACCCTGGTGGGCTTTTCCAACTTCACAACCAGTTTACGGTCAGACCTCGCCGACAGCGGAACCTGCTTATGATAGAGGAAACGCATCTAGGCCTCGATTTTCTCCAGGTGGAGGCCCCTGCCCCACGCTGAACATCACCTCGGCTCAACCCCCTGTCATCCAGGTTACCTGCCAGGGCGGGGTTACTCCTCCAATACAACCCATCAATGTAGAGGAGGACGAACTTACCAGACCTTACAAACCAGTGGACGCAACTTTCAAATCCAAGTTCACCAGAAGAATAGCGGAAGCTCCTATCAAGGAAAAGCCCAAGATGCCTCAAACTGTAGGCAAATATGATGGTCTAGGCGACCCTGATGACCATCTCAATCTATTCAAAAGCGCAGGGGAAATAGCCTGTTGGCCTATGCCCCTCTGGTGCAAGATGTTTGTCCAAACGCTGGTAGGCGCGGCTCGGGTCTGGTGGGATAGTTCGCCCATTGGAGAAATTGACAGCTTTGAAGACCTACAGGCTAAGTTCATCATGCAATTCAGCCAACAGCGAAGGCACACTAAAGATCGAAACGAGCCTCTTCACATCCGCCGGCGAGACAATGAAATGGTGGAAAGTTTCATCGTTAGATTCAATAAAGAAAGCCTGGCAATCCCTGGTTTCACAAACGATCTAGCGTGTGGAGCTTTCCTACAAGGGGTAAATGATGATGAGCTATTAAGAACACTTCACGGGAGGGATGGTGTGCCTCCCACCATCGACGAAATCTTGAGGATAGCTAAGGTATACGTTATACAAGAAAAGGCTGTAGCCGCCAGTCACGCGGCCAACAGAAAAAAAGGAGGCTCAGCAAAGCCAGGAAGATAGAGAACAGCGGAGTTCGAAAAATAAAGGTAGAGGAGACCGATACCGAAAAGGTGATAGAACAGATTCGCGGTATGATAGGTTTAGAATCACCTACTCAAGGAATGAATCCTCTAAGCCGCGATCCGATTACCCTAACCTAAGCAAGACACCAGCGGAAATCCTAGCCTCTGAGAACCTCAAGTTTAACCCTCCAAAGCCGCTAAAGGACAACCCCAACAAAGACACAAGCAAGTACTGTGAATACCACAAAGGGAGCGGCCATGATACCAATGACTGTTTTCAGCTAAAGAAGCAGATCGAATATTTCGTGAAAGCGGGTAAATTGGCACACCTGGTACGAGACATCAAACAGGGCCCGTCGCCCGTCAAAGAAGAAAAAGACAAGGCGGCGGGAAAAAGGCCGCGAGAGCTAAACATGGTACATGCGGATAAGGGAAAAGGGGCCAAGCGGAGTTTCTCCACGCTCGAACCCTGGATGCTGGCAACCATGACAATCGAGCCTCGCGTGGAAGATTTGCACCTCACTACGGATGCCTTAATCATATCTGCTGCGGTGGGTGATTATCACATGAGGAGGATCCTGGTAGATACCGGGAGTTTAGAGGATATTATCTATGAGCATTGCTTCAATAGAATGCAACCAGAAGATAGAAGACTGCTTGAGTCAGTACACGCCCCTATTAAAGGTTTCACGGGGGAAAAGGTTGACCCCATTGGCCAAATTACTTTCCCAGTCACATTCGGACAAGCCCCCAGGGAAAGAACCATACTCCTTACATTCCTTGTGGTACGCACTGAGTCTTACCACAATGTAATCATCGGAAGGTTCGCCCTGGGGAAATTGGACGCCATCGTATCTACGGCGCAAGGATTCATGAAGTTTCGCACCCCGCGGGGTATTGCTACAGTATTTCGAGATAAGGTGGGAGAGGTACTGGACACCAAAAGATGCTGACAGGGGCCTAGCGCCATCGGCCTGGAAAGGTGGGTATTAAGCACACGCCACCCGGATCAGACAGAAACAATAGGGGACAGCTTCTCCCCAAAGGTCAAAAACAACCTAAAACAGCTGCTGAGAAGAAACGCCGACATCTTCGCTTTTGAGCATTCTGACATGACTGGGATACCCCGGGAGAGGGCAGAACACAGGTTAGCGACACTCCCGGGCATTAAACCCGTTGCACAGGGCAAACACAGTATGGCTCCAGATCGAAAAGCATCGGTAGTCAAAGAAGTACGAAAGTTGGTTGAAGCTGGAATATTAGAGAAACAAAGTACCACACATGGGTATCAAACCCCGTGATGGTCAAGAAGCCAGATGGCACGTGGCGGATGTGCATAGACTTTAAAGATCTGAATAAAGCATGCCCCAAAGATGCTTACCCGCTACTGGAGATGGATTTCAAAGTTGACTCCCTGGTCCCTTATAGGTACAAGTGCTTCTTAGACGCCTATAAGGGTTACCACCAAATCAAAATGTCCAAAGACGATGAAGAGAAAACGGCGTTTCATACCAATGTGGGTATTTTTTGTTATACCAAAATGCCTTTTGGCATGCGAAACGCCGGAGCTACTTATCAGCGCCTCATGGATAAAGCTTTCGAAAAGCAAATCGGCAGAAACTTAGAAGTATATGTTGACGATTTAGTAATCAAGGGCAGGGAAGAAAAACAAATGCTTATAGACATTGAAGAAACTTTCCAAACGCTCAGAGAATATAATATCAAGCTCAACCCCAAGAAGTGTTCATTTGGGGTGGAAGAAGGCAAGTTCTTGGGGGTAGTGGTCACCCGGGACGGCTTTAAAGTTAACCCGGAAAAGGTAGCCGCCATAACGCGGATGCCCTCCCCCATGACTTTGAAAGAAGCGCAAGCATTAAACGGCCGTCTAGTGGCCATAAATAGATTCCTGGCGAGGCACGCCGAGAGGTCTTTGCCATTTATAAAAACACTGAAGGATTGCCTTAATAAGAAAAACTTCAAATGGACCAGCGAAGCGGAAGAAGCCCTGCAAGACATGAAGCGTTTCATCGAGAAACTACCCATGTTAACTGCGCCATACCCGGAAGAACTACTCAAAATGTACTTGGCAGCGGCTCATAACACGGTAAGCGCGGTACTAATGGTAGAGAGAGATAGGAAACAAAAAACCCATTTATTACATCAGCCGAGTTTTGGCGGGACCCGAAACGCGGTATCCAACTCTTTAAAAGTTGGTACTGGCTTTGGTTCATGCTACCCGGCGGCTACGAAGATACTTTCAAGGGCATCACGTACAGGTTTTAACAAACTACCCGCTACAGCAAATTTTGCACAAGCCAGAGATTTCCGGCTAATTGGCTAAATGGGCAATTCAGTTGGGAGCCTTGGATATCGAGTACTGAAAACGAACAGCAGTTAAGGGGCAGGTGATCGCCGACTTCTTGGCAAAAATTCCTGATGGAGAAACTATACAGGATCCCGCTATCCAGGATATCCCGGAATCCAGTACAGCCAGGCAAACCTGGAAACTTTACACTGACGGATCATCCAGCGGGAAAGGTTCTGGGGTAGGTCTAATGTTGATAAGCCCAGACGAAATAAGACTGATGTACGCCTTACATTTTGATTTTGAATGCTCCAACAATGAAGCAGAATATGAGGCGCTACTTGTGGGCTTAAGGATGGCCCAATCCATGGGAGCTATAATCCATGGGAGCTACACGAGTGGATGCGTATGTTGATTCTTTATTGGTTAATAACCAAGTAAACGAAACGTACGAGGCCAAGGACGAGTCAATGGCGAAGTATCTGGCTAAAACGAAAGAGCTCATAGCTTCATTTGACAACATCACACTTAATCACGTTCACAGAGGAAAAAACCAAATAGCAGACGCTTTGAGCAAACTCGCTACTTCGGGCATGGAAAGAGAAGTAAAGGTAGAAACATTGCAAATGCCCTCCATTGAACCTCGGGATGTCTCCGCCGTTACAGCGGAAGAACCCTGTTGGTACACTCCCATACTAAAATTCCTCACAAAGGGGGAATTACCTTCCGCCAGAGGCGAAGCTCAAAAGATACAAACTAAAGCATTGCAGTACGAAGTGAACAGCGGCGTCCTATACCGAAAGTCATATCTGGGACCACTGCTGTGGTGTGTATCCCCAACGGAAGCTAAGTACCTAATTCAAGAAATACACGCGGGTATATGTGGCATTCACGCTGGACCCCGAGCAGTGGTCGCCAAAATTCATAATGTCTGGTACTATTGGCCAGGTATGCATGAGGACGCGGTAGAAGAACTCAGAAAGTGTCATAGCTGCCAAAAGTTTGCTCCCCAAATACTCCGTCCCAAGAACAACTTAATCCCAGTCACGGGGGCCTGACCTTTCCAAAAATGGGCGGTGGACATTGTGGGGCCATTTCCGCTGGCCCCTGGGAAACTAAAATACCTTATTGTAGCAATCTATTATTTCACCAAGTGGGTCGAAGCCAAACCCTTGGCCAAAATAACCGCGGAAAACGCCAAGAAGTTCCTCTGGGAACACATAGTGTGCCGATTCGGGCTGCCGCTATATTTGGTAAGCGATAATGGGACGCAATTCACCGATAGGGTCTTGCAAGATTGGTGTGCTGAACTTCAGATTCAGCAAATCTTTACAACGGTAGCACATCTCCAAGGAAACGGCCAGGTAGAACGGGCGAATAGGAGCTTGCTGGATGGAATAAAAAGAAGGCTAGGTTATGAAGGAAGCTCTTTGGTGGAAGAACTGCCAAATGTCCTCTGGGCACATCGAACAATGCCTAAGACAAGTAACAATGAAACCCCCCTTCAGTCTAACCTATGGCGCGAAAGCAATGATACCCGCGGAAGTTGGTTTGCCCTCGCTACGGCGTCTTACTACTAACGACGATAATGACAGGCTCCTAAGGGAAGGCCTGGATATGCTCGAAGAAAGGCGTGAGGTAGCCGCCATAAGCGAAGCAAAATACAAGAAGACCCTAGAAAAATACTATAACCAACGCGTGGCTCAGCATACTTTCAAGGAAGGAGAATACGTCATGCGTGACAATGAAGCCAACAGGGCAGAACCCTCGGGCAAATTGGGACCCAACTGGGAAGGCCCCTACGTCATCCAAGAAGACTTAGGCAAAGGGGCCTATCACCTATCCTGGCTAGATGGTACCGCGGTTCCGCGTAGCTGAAACGCGGCTCAGTTAAAAAAGTGTTATATGTAATGCCTTGCTCCTAACGGCGGGTGTGATTACTTTTCTTTTTTGCAAACAAGTGTAATTCATCTATAGCGATGACTCTTTCTTTTTCTAAGTTTTGAGTTAATAAAAGTTATTCCTTTTTGTTTTTCCCCATTACTTAAATGTACAATACAATCTACCATCGGTTTTTATACTGCACTATACGGTACAAACAATTACCATCGCATCTAAACTGCACGTAACGGTAAAAAAGTATCCTTGACACGAAATATTTTTCATATATATAAGTCAAAGGGTCAAAATATACAGCGCTAAGGGTGGGTATCTTGGTAATAGATACATTAACCACTACAAAAAGATAGGTATTTTGGTAATAAATACATGCAACTATCTTACAAAAACCAAGTACTTGTCCCTGTTGTTAAATACCAACATACGGGAACAAAAAACGAACATGTTCTAACACCTACTTCTTGGAAAGGGTTGCCATCACCTCTGCAGGGGTTTCCAACACTTCACCATAATACTCCAACGGATGAGGATCAACGATCAAATCATCGACATTTCCCTCATCCATCGGAACAACCATCACCTCCTGATCCTCAACCGGGTTCTTGCCGGAACGGCCACCACGACGTCTTTCATACACTAATCCACAGCGTTGAATATGATCGGATGGAACGACTCTTATCAAAGTATCAGCTGATAGAGCAGCGGCACTTGCCTCAGTATGGGAAGGCTCCTCATATATGATGCTCTTACAGGACCGGCTAACCCGAGGTAAGACATCATCAGGAGGCACTCCTTCTCCTCTGATCGTCTCCTCCGTCACCAGAGTTTGGAGACGAACCAAGCCATCTGCGGCATCTAAGCGACGAAAGATGTCGGAAAGTCTCTGTTTATAGCTCCTCCGGCTCATCTTTTCGAATTACCAAATTAGGAAAAAGAAACGTAATTTATAGAAGTAATAAACAAGTTGACAGTGATGACGATAGCACAATTAATGGAAAATAATCATCGCACGTCAAGTCGCCACATTTCAGATGAACGGCGGCGTCGTTAATCATGACATTAGCATTAAATGTCTGACAAAAATATCAAGTACTTGCGCAAAAACCAAGTAAAACAGTGTTAATACAAAATATCTGAGGAACAGTGTACATAATAAACAAAACGAAAACACTTATTCCTCCTCTGAATCTTCCACTGGCTCCAGCATTAGGCGTAGGGCATCCAAGCCGTCTTCAGCAACGTACTTCGTTAAATCAGAATAAGCGGGTAGTGGATCGTTGCGCGCCGCCTCTAAGGCATCCGCCATATCTCCCTGAAGCTTGCCCCTTGTCACATGGAACTCGGGAGTAATCCTCCCCGATTGATGGCACTCATGGTAGCCTTTGTAAACACCATCATGATGAGCGGACTGGTAAGCCGCGACAGAAAGGCGATCTAAGAACGCCGTAAAAGACACTGATTGACGAAGATACTCAAACGCCCCAACCAGGCCATTGGTTATTAGCCAATTCCTGTCACCCCGCAATGCAGCCAGTTGGCTAGTCAGGCTGTCCACCTCGGTGTTTGACTGCTCCAAGGCACTTTCTGCCTCCTTAAGGCGCGCCTGATCGGTGACAGAAGACTGAGTAAGTTTGTTCTTTTTAGAAACAAGGGAGTCACATTGTTGCTGCAGTTTTCTAAGTTGATCCTCCCGTTCCTCAAACTCAGCTTGTTTGGCCCGGGCATCGGCATTAGAAGCTTCCACCTCAATAGTCAAAGCTTGGTACTGCTCCTGCACCTAAGACACAAAGTCAGTGTCAATTCGGAATTTTTCCACCTGAGCAGACATTTCATATCTCACCTTCTAGGCTTCAGTAATGGCCTTACGCTCCAGCTCCTCCTGCACATTTTTAGCATGAGCAAGGACCCGGTCCTTCTCCGCTATATCACGAGCCCATATTATCCGTTCCTCGGCTAGGTTGGCGGTCACCCGTTTCAGGTCATCTTCTGCTTTGTTTTTCTCCGATACAAACCCGCTCTCCCTCAATCCAGCGGCTTGGAACTGACTCTCCAAGCGGTACTTTTCATCCTTCAACTCCTGAATAACAGCTCGCGCTTGGTGGAGCTCGTTGTTGTCATGCATCCACCTACGCCAGATCTCTGCAAGCCTCCGGGGCTGACTAACGGAGTCTACAATAGTAGAATTCATAAAATTTTCATTGTTTAGACTCTCCACATACGCCGACTCAGCCGGGGGGTATGGCCGCTCAACCCAGTGTTGAATCACTGGAGGAAAGATCAGTCTTGAAGACTCGGCTATTTTCCATTTGGGCTGATAACGCTTATCTTGCACGTTAGGATCCCATTTGATGCTAGGCAAGTGCAGGTCATCACCCAAACGGGCTCCATCATCGGCGATTCAGCTGCTTGACCCCCCGGCATCGCTCATGGCGACATCCTGGTTACTGGTTGCCTCATGAGCAGCAAAGACCGTGGGTGTTGTCACGGCCCCCGACCCGGTTTGATCCGTTTCAGGAGCCGCGGGACAGAAATCCCGTGGTATTTAATTAATTGAGTTTAACAGCGGAAGTTTATCATCAGGATCTTTTAAAAACTAAAATTTTCCCGATTATTTTATTTCACAATTCGGGATACAAACCCGGTAATTTACAATACTATAATTTCATGGAGAAATCTTTATTTTACAAAACACATTTCTTTATTTTTATAATGAGCCACTTTCTTAAGCTTGCAGTGCTCCACAACACCTTTCCTGAATCAAAACAGATCACCTGAAACATGTTTGAAAAAGGTTTTGTCAGCGGGAAATACTGAGTGAATCATTCTATTTAATAAACTACCTGTTTGTTATAAGTTACAGTATTAAGGGTGATTACATTGTTTCTATATCAACCAACTACCCACAGTATTTGTCACTCGACTTATTTCTGTGACTGTGGTCAGATCACCCATTGGCTAACTCGTTGTCCAATGGTGACGGGAACAAGTAATGTATACAATACCCCACATACCGGCTGTAATTTGGTGATTACAAAGACTTAATCCCTGTAATTATAACTTTGAAATAAACATGCTTTTTGAAAGTAATTTGATAAAAAGAGAATGACTCACATTGCAGATTTAACACGGACAGAGTCTAGTCTATGGATTAGCCTTGTTAACCTAATTTAAATAACAATGCTCACAAAACTGGGTTAGTAATCAATACAGCATTTACGATAACTCACGAGATTAAACACTCACAACGAATGACAAAGTGCGATACTTAAACATCCATCGAATTAACGACGAATGACAAAGCATAACCCTAATGTGGGCAGCACTTAAACATCCATTGGATATTTTAATCGATCGGACGATGGATCGTAATAGCGATCGAGTTATTACCCTGTTTGCGGCAGCAATTAGTGATCCGTGTGTGTTTTGTAGTAATTATACTATATCTCAGCGTCTATTGTGAGTTTTTACGTCGAACAAGTGCCTGAAACCAAGTCCCAGACTCATCTATTTATACATGAAAAATGGTCCCTGTCGCGTGGCGCGACAGGTCTTCTTGTTCCTTTCGCGTGGCGCGAGGGGTACCCTATTACCATAGGGTAGCCTCGTGTCCCAGTAGCTTAGCTGAGTTGGTTTTACGTGAAATCTCAATTTTGACAACAAACTGTCGAGATAATACCGATTAGGGTTTACCCCCCCCCCCTGAGTTTTAGGGGCCCTGATCCTAATTCCGATTGTTCTGAAAATTTTAGGGTTTGTACAGAATCACTTGGGTGTCTCAATTAGGGTTTTCTATTGAACTAAATATAATAATAAATAATAGTTTTGGTGAGAGTTGTTACATTCTCCCCACCTTAATAAAATCTCGTCCTCGAGATTTACTGGAATAAGTGAGGATACTTTCGCTTCATTTCTGATTCCAGCTCCCAAGTGTATTCAGGTCCTCTTTTTGAATCCCACTTGACTTTGACCAATACTAATTGTTTGTGCTTAAGGAACTTCACTTTTCTGTCTTCTATTTGAAGAGGTTTCTCAACAAATTTTAGCTTTTCATTTACCTCTATATCTTGGAGAGGTACTACTAAAGATTCGTCTGATAGACATTTCTTGAGATTGGATACATGAAATACATCATGTACTCCAGCTAATTCTTCTGGTAGTTGTAAACGATAAGCAACTGGTCCTATACGTTGAATCACTGGAATTGGTCCTACGTATCTTGGACTTAACTTTCCTTTCTTACCGAATCGAACAACTCTTTTCCAAGGGGAAACTTTCAACAGCACTCTGTCTCCAACTTGGAATTCTAACGGCTTGCATCTATTATCTGCATAACTCTTCTGGGGATCTCGAGCCGTCTTCAGCCTTTCCTTGATTTGAGTAATCTTATCAGTAGTTTCTTGCACTATCTCGGGACCTGACAATTGACTTTCTCCTATTTCTGCCCAACATACTGGAGTTCTGCACTTTCTTCCATACAGTGCTTCAAATGGAGCAGTTTCAATACTTGAATGATAACTATTGTTATAGGAGAATTCAATTAAAGGTAAGTGATCGTCCCAATTTCCACCAAAATCTATTACACATGCTCAGAGCATGTCTTCTAGAGTTTGGATTGTCCTTTCACTTTGCCCGTCTGTTTGAGGATGATATGCAGTACTTAGGTTTAATCGAGTTCCCATAGCTTCTTGGAAACTTTTCCAGAAATGAGAAGTGAAACGACTATCTCTATCTGATACAATGGAGAGTGGAACTCCATGTAGAGATATGACTTCATCTACATACAATTTTGCCAGTCTTTCCATGCTAAAGGTTTCTTTCATTGGTAGAAAGTGAGCAGATTTGGTTAATCGATCCACAATTACCCAAATCGCGTCATTACCTTTTCTGGTTTTGGGTAACTTAGTAACAAAATCCATTGTTATGAGTTCCCATTTCCATACTGGCATTTCTAATTGTTGTAGTAGACCAGAAGGTTTCTGATGTTCTGCCTTAACTTGTGAACAAGTAAGACACTTTGAAACATATCGGGCTATATCCTTTTTCATGCTTATCCACCAGAAATTTTTTCTTAAATCTTGGTACATTTTATTGTTTCCAGGGTGTATGGTATACCTAGATTTATGGGCTTCTTCTAAAATCTTATTTCTTAATTCTCCCTGCTTAGGTACCCAAATTCTGCTTTTGTGGAATCTCCAAATTCCATCAGATCCTTGTTCTAACTCTTTTATTCTTCCTTTCATTCCTTCAGCATCATCTTTGATTGCTGTTCCCTGAACATTCTTTATTTGTTCCATTAAATCTATTTGTAGATTTAATCTAAGAGCACGAACTCGTCGTTGTTTTTCATGATACTTACGACTTAAGGCATCTGCAACTACATTTGCCTTTCCTTCGTGATACTGAATATCACAGTCGTAATCACTTAAGATTTCCATCCATCTCCTTTGCCTCATGTTTAACTCTTTTTGCCCAAATATATATTTTAAACTTTTATGATCTGTATAGACAGTAAATTTACTTCCGTACAGATAATGCCTCCAAATCTTAAGGGCAAAAATTACGCCTCCTAATTCTAAATCATGAGTCGTATAGTTTTCTTCGTGCTTTTTCAATTGTCTTGAAGCATACGCAATTACCTTCTTGCGTTGCATTAGTACACATCCAAATCCTAGTTTTGAAGCATCACAATATACTTCAAAATCTTCAGTTCCTTCTGGTAAGGCTAAGATTGGAGCATTGGTTAACTTCTGCTTTAATATCCTAAAGGCTTCTTCTTGTTTAGGTCCCCATTCAAACTTAATGGCTTTACAGGTTAGCTTAGTTAATGGTACAACTATCTTGGAAAAATCCTTAATAAACCGTCTATAATATACAGCTAATCCTATAAAACTTCTAATTTCCATTGCTGTTTGCGGAATCCTCCAATTGGTAATTGCCTCTATCTTAGCAGGATCGACATGAATACCTTCATGATTTACCATGTGACCTAAAAATTGCACTTCCTTTAGCCAAAATTCACACTTCGAGAATTTGGCATAAAGCTTTTCTTTTCTTAACAAAGTTAAGAGTGCATGCAAGTGCTCACAATGTTCTGTCTGACTTTTGGAATAAATAAGTATATCGTCTATAAAAACAATTACAAATTTATCCAAATACGGTTTACAGATTCTATTCATCATGTCCATGAATGCAGCAGGAGCATTCGTTAACCCAAAAGGCATGACTGTAAACTCGTAATGACCATACCTAGTCCTGAAAGCAGTTTTAGGTATGTCTTCCTCTTGTACTTTCAATTGATGATATCCGGAACGTAAATCGATCTTAGAAAAATATCTAGCTCCTTGAAGTTGATCGAATAGATCATCAATCCTAGGTAATGGGTATCGATTCTTAATTGTAACCTTATTCAATTCCCTATAATCAATACACATTCTCATTGAACCATCCTTTTTCTTTACAAACAACACTGGCGCTCCCCAAGGAGATGAGATAGGTTGTATAAATCCTTTACTTAGCAATTCATCTAATTGTGTTCTTAGTTCTAACATTTCGGTAGGAGCTAACCGATAAGGTGCCTTGGCTATCGGTGTAGTTCCAGGAATTAGATGAATTCTAAATTCCGCTTCCCTATCTGGTGGTAATCCTGGTAACTCTTCTGGGAATATATCTGAGTATTTTGAGACTACAGGAATTTCCTTAAGTTCTTTTCCCTTAGTATTAATGATTACTGAAATCATATATACTATGCCTTGCTTTCGTTCATAACTAGCAACTTTCATTACTGATATGAACTTCATGGGTTTACGTGGCTTATCTCCTGTAATCACGATTACTTCTCCGGTTGGTGCTTGAATTTCTATGGAATTCTTATCACAAAGAATTCGAGCATGGTTGGCTATTAACCAATCCATTCCTAACACAACATCAAATTCAGCTAATTTCATAGGTAACAGATTTGCAGAAAATTTATGACCTGAAAGTTCTATTTCTACTTTTTGCAAAACCTGATCTATTTTAACTGAATTCCCATATGCGGTTTCGACTGTAAAAATCTGCCTAATGTTGGTTAAAGGTAATTTAAGAGCTTGACAGAATAAAGTATTTATAAAACATTGGTTTGCACCAGAGTCAAATAATACTTTTGCGTATATGTTGTGAACTAGGAACGTACCAGCTATCACATCTGGAATGAGTTCTGCTTCTTGAGTGGTTAGCTGGAATGCTCTGACATTCTTCTTAGTAGCTCCATCGGTTGTCTTGGCTTTGTTATCTGCAGGTTTGACCAATTTAGGACATTCTGGCTTAAAATGTCCTGTTTCTCCACAGTTATAGCAGATTCTGGTTTTCTTCCTGCAGTCTTCTTCACGATGTCCTATGGCTTTGCAAAAATTGCAGATTACATTACATCTTCCATAATGTTTCTTTTTGCAATTTCTGCAAAATGGCAAAGTTGAAGATTGTCATGTTCCTCTCCTTTTGAAGCTGTTATTATTACCCACACGAAATCCTTGGGTAATTTTCTGAGCCAGTTCCTTCTTCTTGTTTTCATCTCTTGTGCGTACCAGCTCATCAGTTAGGGTGTTGGCTAGTTCCACTGCATCGTCAATAGTGCGAGGTCTCGCAGCTTTAACGATGTTGCGGATTTCACTAATTAATCCCCAAATATAACGAGAAATGAGTATCGGCTCTGGCGAAGCTAGCGTTGGTACCACTCTAGCATATTCGAAGAATGTCGAAGTATATCCTCGACAGTCCACATTAACCATCCGATGGTTTAGGAACTTATTTGCCATTTGATCTTTTTCATACTCGGGACAGAATTTTCTTTCTACAAGATTCTTAAATTCTTCCCATTTCATGGCATATGCCTCAATCCTTCTTTTAGCTTGTAACACTGTGTTCCACCATTCTAGCGCCCCTTCTTTAAAAAGATTTGACGTATACATAACTTGATCTTCCTCAGCACATTTACTTATAGCGATTACTGCCTCAGTTTTCTCTAACCAACGTAGTGCTGCAATAGCCCCTTCATTACCTGCAAACTCAGCTGGTTTACAGGCAAGGAATCTTTTGTAAGTGCAACCAGGTGTTGCAGCTTTCATTTTCTTAAAAATTGGGGCTTGCAGATCATTATTGTTATTAACCTGATTACCGCCTCCATTTATACTATTACAAAAGTTGTCGCCTTGAGTACGTTTACTAGGAATGATTGATTGAGGTTTAACAGGTTTCTGGACAGCAGCAACGATTGCTGGAATAGCATTGGCTATTCCTTGTGCAACGATATCCTCTATATCTTGTCTATTTAACAATTGTTCTTCCTGAATTTGCTCAGATTGATTTACTTCATTTACTGGTTCATTATTAATGTTTGCCATCTGATAATTAATTTATAGATAAATAATTAGTAAAAAAAAAAATCCAATGTCACAATTAATTGCACATAATCACGAAAATGAATATACAAACAAAATTGTAAATTTTCTAAATTTCATTTGTTTTATAGATTATATCATGCTTCTATATACAACCGTTTTATTATTTATTTTACACATACTGATTTTTATTAATATTATTATTATACAACACAGACTCACTACCCACTTCTTTTTCGTCACTTGTTTTCCTAAAAACGAAGCTCCCTTTCATCATATTTCCATGCAATTTGTCCTCCTATCTCTCGGATCCTATTTCCAGCATCCATCAACTCTTCACCAAAATGGCGAAGTTCAGCCATATTCTCGTTACTCATCGGTGGATTTAGTAGGGGTTCTGGATCGAATTGCGGAAGAAAGGAATAAGGACTGTTGATAATGTTTTGGAATTGCCAATCATTCGTCCACCACTTGTCCATTTCTAAAGGTTGAGTATGGATTATTGGTTCTGGGATTGCTGGTTCCAGAATTATAGGGAGTTGATTTTCGATAGGATTAGAGTAAAAATTATTATTATTAACAGGCCTAATAGTATCACAGCTTGTCAAAATAACATCTAGTTCCTCCTGAAATGTCATTTCCTGGGTGTTTTTAGAGCTTTCTTCTCTTTCCATCTTGGTTTGTCTAGGACTTTTTCCAACCTCCATTTCTATTTCCTTAGAATATTCCTCAAATTGTATTCCCATTTGTCTAGCATCTTCCCCCACTTCTATCTCCAATTCCTGCGGTCTCGAACTTTCCCCGGTTTCAATTTCTTTTCCTTTTTCTAAGGGATTGTTTATTTTAGGAAGTCTCTTAGCTGGCTTTTTCCTATGTACACGCCTTCCCCATACGTATCTCCTTCTTTTCTTAGGTTTTGGCTTTTCCAGATGTGGAGCGTTAAATTCTATAGGTTGTTCCACATCAGGAAAGTACCCAGTAAATTCTTTAGAAACTTCTATGTTTACAGGGTAAATGTTGAGATTCTCTAGGGCTCCAGATAACTCATTCATGCTGTTTAACATATATGTAAAAATAATCAATTAAAATTTTATAACAACTTTAAAAAAATAACCTTCACATATTATTGCATACCATATGACTTACAACACAACTAAATTTAAAACACACTATGTTTTATTGTAAATTTATTTATTTACTGGATAGATTTTCTAGCTTGTAAATGGGATGATTTGCTATAACTGAAACAAGTTATTTTAAAGATCTGCGTTTACTGCTACTGTAGCTAACATATACAGATCTGCCCATTTTTCATCTAAATTGTCTTCCCAGGGTGATTTACTGATTAATTCCTGGGTTTCCATTTTAACTTTCTTTTCTCGAGATTTCCTTACTTTCTCCTGACTCTTTCTAATAATCAAATTTCTTTTATCAGGAGAAAGGGTTTCCTCGTATTGGGCTTTTCGAACAAATATTCCTTCTTCAGGAGTTTGGGATGAACTTCCCTTCTCATTTGATAACCTATCTAATTTAAGATAGATGTTTGAAAGCTTTTGCTTACCCATACTGTAACTAACAAATAGTCAGTTAATAAAACACATAATCACATAATAGTAATCAGGAAAATTAAGTATTTATAAATACTTAATTAGCTTAACTCAGTGGCTCTGATACCACTTTTTTCTGTCACGGCCCCCGACCCGGTTTGATCCGTTTCAGGAGCCGCGGGACAGAAATCCCGTGGTATTTAATTAATTGAGTTTAACAGCGGAAGTTTATCATCAGGATCTTTTTAAAACTAAAATTTTCCCGATTATTTTATTTCACAATTCGGGATACAAACCCGGTAATTTACAATACTATAATTTCATGGAGAAATCTTTATTTTACAAAACACATTTCTTTATTTTTATAATGAGCCACTTTCTTAAGCTTGCAGTGCTCCACAGCACCTTTCCTGAATCACAACAGATCACCTGAAACATGTTTGAAAAAGGTTTTGTCAGCGGGAAATACTGAGTGAATCATTCTATTTAATAAACTACCTGTTTGTTATAAGTTACAGTATTAAGGGTGATTACATTGTTTCTATATCAACCAACTACACACAGTATTTGTCACTCGACTTATTTCTGTGACTGTGGTCAGATCACCCATTGGCTAACTCGTTGTCCAATGGTGACGGGAACAAGTAATGTATACAATACCCCACATACCGGCTGTAATTTGGTGATTACAAAGACTTAATCCCTGTAATTATAACTTTGAAATAAACATGCTTTTTGAACGTAATTTGATAAAAAGAGAATGACTCACATTGCAGATTTAACACGGACAGAGTCTAGTCTATGGATTAGCCTTGTTAACCTAATTTAAATAACAATGCACACAAAACTGGGTTAGTAATCAATACAGCATTTACGATAACTCACGAGATTAAACACTCACAACGAATGACAAAGTGCGATACTTAAACATCCATCGAATTAACGACGAATGACAAAGCATAGCCCTAATGTGGGCAGCACTTAAACATCCATTGGATATTTTAATCGATCGGACGATGGATCGTAATAGCGATCGAGTTATTACCCTGTTTGCGGCAGCAATTAGTGATCCGTGTGTGTTTTGTAGTAATTATACTATATCTCAGCGTCTATTGTGAGTTTTTACGTCGAACAAGTGCCTGAAACCAAGTCCCAGACTCATCTATTTATACATGAAAAATGGTCCCTGTCGCGTGACGCGACAGGTCTTCTTGTTCCTTTCGCGTGGCGCGAGGGGTACCTTATTACCATAGGGTAGCCTCGTGTCCCAGTAGCTTAGCTGAGTTGGTTTTACGTGAAATCTCAATTTTGACAACAAACTGTCGAGATAATACCGATTAGGGTTTACCCCCCCTGAGTTTTAGGGGCCCTGATCCTAATTCCGATTGTTCTGAAAATTTTAGGGTTTGTACAGAATCACTTGGGTGTCTCAATTAGGGTTTTCTATTGAACTAAATATAATAATAAATAATAGTTTTGGTGAGAGTTGTTACAGGTGTCTCTTTTTCAGTTGCAGAAAAATGCTAAGTGGAGAGTCGAATAAAGAAGAAGGAGTGACACTTGATGGCAGCGGCGTTGACACCGGACTGGTTGTAACAGCCACAGCAGTGGTAGGCATGGGTGGCGGCATAGGACAACTAGCAGCAGCAGCAGCGCTTGCCTATGATATAAGATCGAAGAGGCTGGGTTTGCCAGCAGCAGAAGGGATGGTTTCCACGGGTGCTAACGGGGCAGAAGACACATTCTCAATTTGAGCCCCAGCAGTAGGACCTGTGTAAAATTAAATTTTCAGCAAACATAGAACATCAAGTCTATAATAACACCCACAGATGAAAGTTACTTACCAGTGGGCATGACATAAGCGGCTTGAATGGTCTCAAAAGCAGCAAGTGCAGGGATAACTTTTCGTTTTTTCAAGACATGAGTTGGACTTGCCAGCTCAGCAGCACTCCCAGCGGGTGCTGTCACGCTAACCGAGGAAGCACCCGCCTCCGCGGCCATGTATTTCCTCCCGGTGATCTTCACCTTGACCGTTTTCTTCTCTATGACCACAACATTACCCCCCTCCGCTGGGGGGAGATACTGTAATATAAGCAGCCGGGTCCACCGGTACAGCTGGCAGCAGAAATTGCTCCAAGTGGATCTTCAGGACATCTGGCTCCTGTTCACTGAGAACGCGGTCTGCAGCCTTTAATGCAGCGTGCCGTGGAGGATCAAAAAAATCAAATAAACTCCATCCCCCTGCAACATGTACACATGTTATTTTAGAAATCGTCAATAATGTGTACACAAGGCCAAAGAACTATGTACCTTCATCATCCCTCCGGAACGAAGGGTACAGCTTGATATCACGCCATAACAGGCTCATCCCTGCCATCACCAAGGCTCCATCAGGGATAACGGTGCATACAAACGGAAGCCCGCATAGCCTTGTGTAAAGAGCGTTGGCTACATAAGCTTCTTTTGGAAGGGCTTCATCTTGAACCTTGTCCTTTGGTCCCATCTCCCTCCACTGCATCTCTCCGGGAATGACAGCGACATCGATATAGAAGAACTTTTTCTTCCAGTCCTTATCATTGGAACTGGTCGGAATGTCTCTCAGGAAAGATACTTCGGTTTCCCTTCTATCGAAGGTAAAAAAGGGGGATTTTCATACAAGGACGAAAAAAGCCCTAAAAACCAGGAGTTCAGGGATGTGCCCTAAGGCAATACAGGCAAACTCAAACTGTCGGAGTTTCACCAACCCTAACGGATGTAGTTGGGAAATGTGGATGGGATAATGGTCAAGGACTAACTTGCAGAACTTAGTAATCGGCAATCGAAAGTTGCAAAACCTGAAAAAATCACTAAACAGAGTGATTTTACCTTGCCTCAACGGAAATGCCGTGTCTGTCTTCGACGGCAACATTGGATTCCACTCCGCCCTAATATTGTAATCTCGAAGAAGATTATTGAACGAAGTTTGCCCCCACTTGATATACAGGGCATCGGAACTTGTTGGGGCAGATGAAGAGGATTCGCCGGTCTTGGAGGCCATTTTTCGTTTCAAGAAATTGAGGGAAGTGTTTCGTGCACAAAGAAGAAAATGAAATTTCAAAACCGTCAACGGGAACTCTATTTATACGGAAAACGACAACTTTTCAAATTCGAAAAGACAAACGGATGGGAACACGCGTCAGAATAGGGAAGGTACAGCTGTCACTCTAATGATGATCTAACTGTCACATCTCTTCCCATCGCCGCCATTTAAAAAAAAAAACATAACGGTACCCCATTTGAGAAACTTACACTTAAAGGGGGAAATTTTGACTTTTCCTTTTTTAGTCCGATTTCATGAATTTCATTTCATAACTTCGGACTGGGGGGCATGACGAGGTATGACCCGGATTGGCTAAACCGACCCGGTCATTACCTATTATTTTATTATAAATAATTAATTATAAACATTTATTCTAGAATGTTCTATTCTGCATGGATAAATCACGTAACTAAATCCCCATTCTTTTGGGAAGATCATGAAAATCCCTAACTTATCGGAGCCCATCCTAAGTTAAGGTAAACATCTAAGGTATGATCCATCTTGCTCTCGTTTACTCCCTCTCTTTCTATTCACTTATACTTTCTCCCAAACCGAGACTTATTCTCACGCTGGAGGGTGGTTACAGGAATAACCCCATTCCTGTAACGAGTCCTAACGGTGTTCTGTTTTGCAGTTAGCAGTTCGGATCGCCAAGAGTTGAAGTCCTTAGTTGGATACTACCGTAAAGGTAAGTGTTTCTTCAATTTTTATTTTTCATTCATGAATCTTCTTTTAGCTACACAACTATATATAGATTAATTATAAACCAGGGGTTGATGCCCATGCATTGTGGTGGGGCAAGTGGGAAATTTGGTCGTTATCATTTGGTTTGTACAGTAAAATAACCTGAAGAGGATACCTAAATATGGTATCGTTAACAAACCAAAAAGAAAACAAAAAATATAAAGTGGAAGTACAACCAAAACGATATCAAAATTTACGTCAAACGTAAATCAACTGAAAACGTACATAAATATAAAAACGAAAACGTATTGTATTTGACTTTACCTTATTTTCGTAACAATTTACGTCAAAACGTAAACCAACTTAAAACTCGAGGGGATAAAAAATGAAATTTCACCAAGTTTTTAAAAAGTTAAGGGGATACTAATGTAAAAACTGAAAGTTAAAGGGCTAAAGTATAAGAAAAAAGACAAAAAGAAATAAAAATAAAAGAATAGTTACTTTAATGCCGATGTGACGGACGCGATAGTAACTTTGACTTGCGTTTTAATATTATTATGTTAATTTCCTTATCTTTTAATAGTTTTACACCATGCTTTGCTAATATATTTTTTTTCTTTTCTTCTTTAACCCCTCAACTTTAATGATGTCATGTTTAACGTCTCAACTTTAATAAAGTTTTTTTTTTTGGTAATCTCCAAAATAGCCAAGACTTGGTCAACATTTCAAAAATAGCCAACTGAAACCCCTCAAAGAGGGGTTTAACGAATTCCCACGCGTCTCAAACCAAAAGTTAAGACGTTTCCTCATCAGCCATCCACCGAAAGCCACGTGTCCAAACACTTAGGCAATCACTCCATGTACCTTGTTCCTCCCTATTGGTCTATCCTATGCAAATTATTACTTCAAAAGAATTATGTATGTTTAAAAACAAAAGGTTGTAGAAAGCATTGACTAATTTGCATATGTTATCAAGTAGGTGGGTTCTTAGGAACCTTTTGTGTGACAACTCGTGTTTCCGAACCTATCTTTGTACCTTGATGTAACGAACGTAAACATTATGTGACTGTGAATTGGATGATTTAATGGAATGTGATGTTATTGAATGTTATGTGAATATGTGTTGTGTTTGTTTATATGTATGGATTATCACACGAAAGAAACCGATCGCACAATAGCAACTCGAACGCACAAGCCTTTGGGCTTTACTACTCTCGGCCCACACCTCTCTTGTGAGTGAACCGAATGGGCGGCCCATTAGGAGGGTTCGGCCCACCCCCTTTGTGTCGCATAACCCATGAGTGGAGGGTATACTCCTCATTTGTTACAATACACCCACACACACAAAACCCTAGTGCTCTCTCTCCCTCACGAAACCGAAGGCAGCCAAACACCCTCTCCATCGAAGATCTTTCCTTGTTCGGATCACCCTCATCCATCTCTAATCGGTTAGTGTTTCATGTTATGTGTTTATTCGGATGATAATGTATTGATATGTGATCGGTCATACATGTAATTGGATTCGAATGATTTGGTTAGTGCTTAGTGTTTTGTTGTTATTTGATTTTATGTTGATCGATGAAGATGTATTGTTATATGATTGATTAAATCCGATTAGAGTTCCTGTTTGTGAGATCGATAATAATAAGATTGCATGATGTTGTGTTATATGTATGTTTTACATGATGATTTGGGAATGATATAAGATTGATGGTGATATAACTGTTAATGTTAATGTCATGAAATCGGCTCATATGTGTATGATGATGTTAATCGGATTAGAGCTACAATCGAGTATGATGTGTTGTGTGATTTTAATTCCATGATTGTTGTTATGATTTGAATATGATTAGAGTTCATATGAATTGTTGATGATCTCTTAGTTTGATCGATTAAGGGTATGGGTAAAATCTTTGATTTTTGTTAATTGATATACTGTAAATTTGGAAACCTTTGAATAGATGTAACTGATTGCATGAATCACGAAAATTAGTTAACCGGTCGCACAAGACCTCTTGGTCGTACAAGAGGTCCACCCGCACAAGAAGACCAGTCACACAAGCTGACCTGGTCGCACAAGAGGTCCCCAGTCGCACAAGGACCTTTGAGTCGCACAAGATTGTTTGTTTGTTTGTTATTTGGGCCGTATGTTTATATATTGGGCTGGGCTAGTTCTCGGATCGCACAAGGGATCCATGTTTGATTGTTGGGCCGGTTACTTATTGAACTACTTATGTTTATTTGGGCTTCTTGATATGTTGGGCCGGGAATATTATTGAATCGCACAACATGATGTGGGTCGCACAAGGCTGTGCCGACCGCACAACATGTTGGGCCGACTGTTATGGGGCTTTATCTGTTGGATCGTACAAGTTAGGCATGACGTGTACTTGACTGTTATTGTTAAGGTGCTAATATGTATTATGTGTTTACCATGATCAACATGTGTTCATAATCTGTTATCTATGTGTAATCATACGTGCACCTAGACCTGACTTGTATGGTAACCATGTTAGGACGTGGTTGACCTCTAGCAGCTCGATTGACCTTTCGTTTACCTACCGAGCAATCTAAGGTGAGTTCACACTCTACAAAGCATGGGATTCCCAGGGGTTGGGAATGGGGTTAAGGAATATGGATTCCTCGTCCTTTCTTGGGTAGGACAGTACTGGTTCAGGAATGTAATTCCTCGTCCTTACGGACACATAATTTTTACTAGACCAAAACTCTATCACGAAGTCCCTCCTTTTTTATATCGACTTAATCGCCGGGCCAATGGCGAGCGGGTCATTAGTTAGATAGCGCTATTTAGGTCTGACAAGCCTCACACCGTGCCGCAGAGGACGGGCGTGAACTAATGGATCTGGGCACGTCAATGATGATAGACATTGACAGTTTAGGGCACTTAAACATGACTTCAGTCAGCAGTCGATATGGTAACGAGTCTAGTGTATACATGGGGTAGCCCCCACGGCCGAAATGCCAGATAACTAATCATGGGGTAGCCCCCACGGCTGGATTGCCAGAGTTAATGGGTTAAACAAATCACGTTTTTCAACTATGGGGTAACCCCCACGGCAGGGATGCCAGTTAAAGGAACTATTTTTGGAACAACTAAAACCAACACCCAACTGTGAACTCGCTCAACATTATTGTTGACTCGTTACTACATGCTTTGCATGTCAATAGGTACTTAGCTGGAGCTTGCACAAGGAAGAGTCGTTGTGGGACATGGACAGCTGTGTGCCATGTTAAACCTTTGGATATTTAAACTTACGTTTTGGTTTTAAACAATTATGCTTCCGCTCATAACTTAAACTATGGTTGTTTTGGACACTAACTATGTTGGTTGGACTTTTACAATTAATTACTTGCTTGTTCAATATGATTGGTGGTTTGATCCTGGTCAGTCACGCCTCCAAGCGGTGATACTCCGCGTGTGGATTTTTGGGGGTGTGACATTTTGCAACCACGTGTCCACAATTGCAACCAGCTGTTATTGAAATGCTTTAACTATGGCAAGCTGAGACGTTATCATCCAGACCCATTCATTTCTCTCTCCACAACTACTATTCCTCTTTCTTCTTCACCGAGCACCACCACCACCCTCACCGAGCACCACTACCCTCCACCCACCATAACCACCATCGTAAACCACCACGGTCCACGGTCACATACCAACCAACCACCACCATCACCTACCAACAATCGTCACTCTCCGCCCACCACAACCACCACCCACCACAAAAACCGGTACTAACCACAACCCCACCTCCGTCACCTACCGCAACTTCAATAGACCGAACCAACATCTCAAAACCATCTGGGTTTTATCACCATCTGGGTCGTACATGCGGTACGAGTGGTCTCCTTGGCTTGAACCGGATGGGTTTGGATTCAAAGGCCGGTGTTAGTCGGGGCTCAAAACAGAAAATGAGACGTTTCAACCGTACCGGAGAGGATTGCCGGAAAACGAGCGGAATGGAAAATGAGACGTTTCACCTGAGACGTTTCAGTGTTCTTCTGAGATGTTTCAGCACTTGTGGACACGTGGCTTTCGGTGGATGGCTGATGAGGAAACGTCTTAACTTTTGGTTTGAGACGCATGGGAATTCGTGAAACCCCTCTTTGAGGGGTTTCAGTTGGCTATTTTTGAAATGTTGACCAAGTCTTGGCTATTTTGGAGATTACCCCGTAGATTTCTAAGTTTTCATTATTTACCTTTTTTTCCTTCTATTCTTTGGCCCGACAACTTTTGTGACAACATGTTTAGCGCTTAACTTTAATAAGGGTTTTTCTTAGTTTTTTTATTTACCATTACACATTATTACTAATTTTTAACTTTTCAATGTTATACGTTCGATCTAATCTTTGCGTATCAATACAACGCAAGGGGCGTGCGTGGTTCAACGTCATTATGTTTAATAGTCCCTCCACATAGCATGAGACCTAATACTGGACCAAGTCGATATGTGGTTATAAATAGTTTTTATATGTATATGTGTTACACTCCAACTTAACCTCGAAACAATCGCTTTTATTGTATTAGTTGAGTTTTGAACAATTAAGTCTACACACAACGCGTGCGGGTCAAATACTAATTTTCGATAAGTAGTAAAAAGTCTTAAACTTAACCAAATATAAAAAATCTGTGTCTTACTAAGGTTTTTAAGAAAAAAAGAAGACTGTTTTCATAAAGCAACACATTTCCACTATTTTTTAAATGTTAGTATTGACCCACTGCATATCTACCTGCTCGTTTTCATGTGTAGGTAAAACGACCAATAATTCATTATTTACTAGTTGTGTCACACACTCCAACCTTCTTATACTAAGTTATATAAACTCTAATGAATTTAAATCATATATGTATATAGCGGGATCCCATATATTGGGTGAGTATACATAGGTATCACCATCAGTATGTTGATTCCGAGAAAGATCCACACTCTCCTATCTTTGGATTTTGGTTTAGTCATATGGGTTGGCTCTTTGATAGCGGCTATATTCTTGAAAAGGTACATGTTCATGTCCTAAAAAGATTAAAAAATGTTTCTTTTGGTCAATTATCTTGTTTAAGTTGATAATATACTTTTTGCAGTATCAAGAGCATAAAAATGTGGAGGATTTAAAGAGTCAAGCATTCTACAGATTTATCCATAGGACCTATGTATTGCATCCATTTGCATTGATTTCTCTGATTTATATTTTGGTGGATTTACCTGCCTCGTTTGGGTCGTGGTACGTGAGAGTTTGTTTAATTATTTTTCAGTTGTCTGTAGCAAATGAAAAATGTAATATTGATGTGATCAAGATATGATTTCTAGGGAGTTGCAACAACCTGGGGATATCACATGGCTTTTCTAGTGAATTCAGCTTTTCATATATGGGGAAACCAAGCTTGGAACACAAATGATCTCTCAAAGAATAACTGGTAAGTTTACATGGAGAACATAATGTGCATTTATATATATTATGTGTTGCATATGTTAATTAGTAATCATGCATGTATACAGGTTGGTAGCGTTGTTTAGTTTTGCTGAAGGGTGGCATAATAATCACCATGCATTTGAGTATTCAGCTCGACATGGATTAGAATGGTGGCAAATTGACTTTGGTTGGTATGCGATAAGGTTTCTTGAAGCACTAGGGTTAGCCACCAATGTCAAACTACCAACTGAAGATCACAAACGTAAGAAGTCGTTCACTTGTCACAAGTTCAAGTGAGCATAACCTATGTGTGCATGCGCACATAATTATCTGGAGTGTTATTTGTTTGTATCACTTGTTTTACTATCTAGTTTCTAATAATATATGTGGGTTTGTTCGTGCCACTCATTGTTTATTCGTGTACAAATTTTGAATATTTGTGAAGTCTGTTATCGTGCATTCACAACTCTAGAAAAATTAAGGCATTCGTTCTATTCATAAGGTGACTTGCGTACACCTGCATGTATGTAATCAACAAAGGAAATGAGTTTATGTTTCTTCGTTTTAACCTTTTTTATCATCATCATCATCATACGCAGTAAATCAAATTCCACCAATAGCAAAGCTAAGGTAGGGTTTGAGGAGGGAAAGATGTAGACAACCTTACATCTACCCCGTTGAAATAGAGACACTGCTTCCACTGAGATCCTCGGCTCGATAGTAGTTTTGCATCAAGCCTTGGAAATAAGGCACATAACACTCATCAATCGGCGACAAAGACCGATTAGTGTGTACCCTTTTGTTTTTCGGCAATCAACGCCACCACATGATGTATGATTAACCGTCTGCCACTTTTAACATTATTTTCACTAGTTAAAATTAGTGCAATTTCACTTTTTCCCAAAGAACCCACACATATATACATTATATGCACACCCCACAAGAAGGACGTTTTTTGGCTTATGAGCTTTGAAGGTGGATAAACTTATTTTTATTTATGGATTACTCTTGAGTTTCTATCTATTCAAGCCTTTTAAACTCAAATTAATGTGTTCATAAGCTTGAAAAAGATGATATGTTTACTTGTTATAATAAGAATAAGCCTAGATAAAATATGGCTCAATCTATTCACACATTCGGCTTGGCTATTTGGACACTTTTGGTGCCCTGGACGCCACGTCTAGGTCTACACAGGGCGTCTATGCATTGAAATCAAGGGGCTCTTAGTGGGATGTCGGGCACAAAAAAGGGGTCTAGACTCCCCGTCTAGGCCTAGACGAGAAGTCTAGCAGGTTGGTGTGTTTTGAGTTGAAAAATGGGTGTTTTGGTGGGGTAATTTGATTGTTTTTAGAGGGCGATGTTTTTTGATTGAAAAAATGGGTGTTTTGGTGGGGTAACTTGAGTTGTTTTTAAAGAAAAGTATTATTTTTTGTATAAAAATATTTTACCGTTTTCAAGATCGGCCCTTTAAAAATATATGATCGTTTAAATATTACATTGTTTTTAACATTTTACATTGTTTTGATTTCCTTGTACACTATATGCAACCTCCTCTTGCTTGTTAGAACTGGGAACGCCAGTCTCCTCCCTAAACAACAAGTAATTTAAGCTAATAAGTGTTACCGGAACGGCTTCGGGCACCCATGACTCGCCAGAATACGGCCCAAAGAAATAGTTCACGTCACAATATGATGACATTTCAGCACCTTTGAATGATATCAAATAGAAGGCAAAGAAGAAGCAGAGATGTCGATAGTTGAAGAATGCTCTGCATGTCCCTATTTAATTCGAATATGTATGCCTCGTACAGCTCTATACACATCGTATTACTTTAATCACATGCCAGAAAAATAGTCAAATCAATCTCAAATTAGCCTTCAAGACGCCCCGTTTAAGCCTAGACGAGGCGTCTTCCTCTATGGTATTCTTCTATCGTCTAGACCTAGACGTCCCGTATGATGTGATTTATTTGACCTGGTACGAGGTTCAGTATCTGGTCGGATACAAAAACCCTAGACGCCACATCTAGGCCTATACGAGACGTCTTAAATATTGTACTGTTAGGAGACAAAAACCCTAGACGCTCCGTCTAGGCCTATACGAGGCGTCTTAAATGGTGTGGAAATATGCATTTGGGTGTGTGAATATGTAGACCCTAAAATATATATACTTGTTGGCTTTTTAGAATTAAAAAAATGCCCAGACGTTAGAAATAAGTAAAAATAAACTCGAATGAATGGAAGTTCCAAAACGTTTTTCTGCAAAGTTCAAGAACAGTAGTTATAGAGTAGGTTGTTTTTGTTTTGGAAAAATTAGTGAAAATAGGTGTATTTTGAGTGTGTTGTGTATATTTATCCACTACTAGAAAAGTGGCTGCTTCCAACGCACTTTTCCGTCATAAAGGCGTCACACAATTCAGATTTGCAACAGAACATTGATGTTGAAAATCATTTGCTACGCATATGTTACGCAACTTTCAACGTATTTCCTAACGAAAATACTGTGTCAGAAATTTGCGACACATTTCCTACGCGTTTCCTAATTATTATTAGTAGAGTTTTGTGACACATTTGCAACGGAATATCTAAAAAATGCAACGCATTCGTAATGAAATATCTAAAAAAATTGCAATGCATTTTTAACGAAATATCTAAAAAATTTGCAACGCATTTGTGACAGAATATTTATAAAAAAATTAAAATATGGAAAATGCAATTTTTTTTTTCTAAAAAATTGAAAGAAAATCAGCAAAAAAGTTTACAGAACTTGTTCACCACACTTCAAACATTCTAACCTAACCCGATAGAAAATTTAGTTTCGCAGCATACAAACAGCCAGATCGTTGGTATATACGTCCTAAAAAATCCTTTAATTTAGATCATTCAGAACCCGACGTTGTCTGGTATCACAAACATATATAGATGCAGGTATATGAGCGCTTAGATGCAAAATGGGTCAGGAGTTTATTGACCCGCTTGACCTGTTGGATAAAAACATAAACCCCAACTGACCTGTTGGATTACAAAAGTTGTCCTTTATGTTGACGCTAGATTGCAAACTGTGTCCTTTGTATAACAACCCTAAAAAATGTCCCAAAACTCTATGAAATCGAAGCCCTGAACTTGGAAAATGAAAATTAGCATGAAAAATGGAAAAAAAAAGATTTTTACGTCTGTCGCAGGCCGCGGCAGACTTTTAAGGGACCACCGCAGGTCGTGAAACCCTAGTAACTTTCCGGACACGCTTATGACATGTGTCATCCACGTGTCAACCCTACAACGGTGACTAAGGCCACCTATTCCCTAGCTAGAGGCTAACACGGGCCGCGACAGGATAGCCCTAGGCTATTGTGGGCCGCAAAAGACTATCAGATCACCTATAAATTGAGCATTCGTGCTGCAGTTTCAATCGTTCAAAATTCTTTTCTTTCTCTCAAATTTCTGCTCAGATAGTATACCCAATACCCTTAATTCTACGAAGCTTATCCCCATTGTAAGTGTTTTAATCCCTGATCACTGATTCGATACCTTGTCCGATCGATCCTGAACCCAGCAACGGATGTCAAGGTGCTGCCTGAATAAGGCTACACTTTGTTAACTACGTTGGGGTTTTGATCTCGTGATGTATCGATAAAGTTGAGTTGGATTATTATACTAACACGTGTGCATTGTATATTTTATTAGGAACTCAGGAATTATACCACAATATATTACCAGGAGGCATTTTTAGTTAAACCCTAAGTCTACAAAGTGAGTAGTTCTTTCTTTTTACCAAGTACTTTATAAAACCCTAAATGTTTTTTCGGTTATACTTACAGTGATTAAGTTTTTGTATTCTGCAATTACTACTGGTATGTGGGGTTTTGTATACGTTACTTGATAATCTTCACAGTTGGACAATGGTTTAGCCAATGTGTGATATGACCATAGTCACAAATCCGGTCGAGTGACAAATACTTTGGAGTTTTTATTAGATATAAACAATGTAATCTCCCTTGATACTGTAAAATATAACAATGTGTCTTTTTATAAAATGGAATGAAGTCGTCAGTATTTTTGCTGATAAAATGTTTTCAAACGCGTTTCAAGTAACTTACTGTGAAGGTAATAGAAGCCCGCTATGGAGCACTGAAAGCTTAAATAAAGTGGCTATTATTACTTGAATAAAAGAAGAAATTTTTATTTTTTAGCAATTAGGGTTTATCCCTATAAAAACATTTTAATGGAATATGGGTTTTAGCCCATTTGTTTAATACTAAAAAGTTTGGTGTTTTACAAACTCTAAAATTATTTCCTAACTACGATCCTGGTTATGTATTCAGCTATAAATTTAATAAATACTGATTCCAGAAGTCATCTGGATTCACGGCTCCCGCCCAGGGTAGGGTAAGGGCCTGTGACACTTTGTCTTAAAAAAGTACAAAAAACATACTTGATTTTTGCAAACATTTGCACGTTCTGTCCTTTACCCAAACTCAGTTAGTTTTCATGGTTAAATCTGACCAAATAGACGGATCCGTTAGGAACCACCCTTTATTGCGAGAACCAATATGAACACAACCAAATATACCTAAAAATAGCTAAAAACACACAATTTTTTTTACTTAAAATTCGCTGTATTTCGTCATTAAAAAAATTTTGGCTACTAAAAGTAGCGATTTTTAAGTAAAAAATATTAAAAAAAAAAATTTGTGTGTTTTTAGATTTTTTAAGGTTTTTTTGGGGGGGATTAGTTTTTAGCATTTAGCTTGGGTGGGGGGTTTAGTTTTTTTTTTTTTTTTTTTTTGGGGGGGGGGGGGGAGTGGGTGGGTGGGGGGGTTAGGTTTTTATTTTATATTATTATTTTTTTGGAGGGCGGAGGAGTGGTTTAGTTTTTAGCATTTAGCTTGGGGCGGGGGGTTAGGTTTTTTTTTTTTTTGGGGGGGGGGGGGGGTAGGTTTTTTTAGGTTATTTTGTTGTGTTCACATTGGCTCTCGCGGTTCTCACAATAAAGGTGATTCTCAAATGAACCTTACCCTATATATATAGGAGAATGATCTGTTAGGAACCTCCCTTTATTGCGAGAACCGCGAGAAAAAGTGTGAACACATCCAAAAATATCTTAAAAAACCTAAAAAAATCTAAAAAAATTAGAAAAAAAAAACTCATTTTTTTTAATATTTAAAAAAATCTCTATATTTTATCACTAAAAGAATAAAAAAAAAGAGTAACAATTATCCATGCACATGTGCATATGTATCATTTCTTTGACAAATCCCGTAATACATTACTAATATTAGACAATTGCACTTTAATTTATACTACCATTCATAATACACTACTTTTTAGATTAATAATATTAGAAATGCACATGTGCATCTATATGTATGAACATATGCGAAACTTGTGTTACATTCACTGGTTCAATTATAAAAGGGAAACGTTTGTTTTCCTAGCTTATGAACATATTACCTTGAGTTTATGGGGTTTAAAAGGCAAAAAAAACTCAATAATAATAAAAATTTAACTTTTTCGATCCTTTAAGCTCATAAGCCAACGAAAAATTAGTTACGTAAACATAAAAAAAAAAAGAAAAAAAATCAAAAGATCAAACAAAAATCATTTCGTTGTTGATTAGTTTACCTTGAGAGTGAGCTCGGGTAGGGGCCTTAATGTTTCCGGAGTTGTGAATTTGAGATTACAAATTTCACAAAAATCCAAAATTTGTACACAAATAACAAATAAGCAATGACGGGCACGAACAAATACACATATTAGAACCTAGATGGCAAAAAAAAGTAATACAAACACGTAAAAATGCATAAAAGAGAAGTGAACGACTTAAGTTTGTAATCCTCAGTTGGTAGTTTGACATTGGTGGCTAACTCTAGTGCTTCAAGAAACCTTATCATATACTAACAAATGTCAATTTGTCACCATTCTAAACCATGTCTAGCTGAATACTCAAATGCATGGTGATTAGGGGAGGCGGGGCGGTTGGATATTTTGTGCGTGATGAAGTTTTCCACGCGTGGAACTTGGTGAAATTCCACCGCCACCCATCAAATTTCACGAGTGATGAGATATTTCCGAGAAAAAATTCACACGCGAAAAAGGGAACCATGTGAGGGGGTGTGAGGGTTTATTGTTGGGTGTTGTGAGTGATGACCATTGCCACTAAAAAAAGGTTGTGAGTGATGGAATAATGGTTGATGACATGACGGAATTTGATTGGATGTTGTGAGTGATGGAATTTTTGCAAGTAATGACCACCCCCTCCCCCTTTATCTTGATGGCATCAAATACATTCTATTTGCAACACAAAGTTGAAATACTCGAAAATAATTCTTACATACAATGACCCAAACGAGGTAGGTAAATCCACCAAACACATAAACGATGGTAGCAAATGCAAATGGATGCAATAGATAGGTTCTTTGGATGAATCTGTAGAGTGCTTGTTTTTTTTTTTTTTTTTAAATCCTCCACATTTTTACGTTCTTGATACTGCAAAATCATATATGATATATAATCAACTTAAACAAGATAGTTAGCCAAAAGAAACATTCTTTTATCTTTTTGGAGCATGAACATGCAAAGTACCTTCTCAAGAATATAGCCGCTATCAAAGAGCCAACCCATATGACTAAACCAAAATCCGAAGATAGGAGAGTGTGGATCTTCTCGGAATCAACATATTGATGGTGATAATATGCATGCTCACCCAAAATATGGGATCCTTCTGCATACATATATGAATTATGTAGATCAGTTCTGTTTTATACATAATGGAAAACATGAATAACATACCTTTGATTGCATCAGACAGGCCAGCAAAGAATCCAGATGAAGACGCAGCAATAAGGTTCGACATAATTGTCAGCTTGATCTGGTTCCTCCTTAGAGTGCAATCTAATGATGGTGATGATGAAGAAAACCGATAAAGGGTAATCGGTTGAGGAGAGGAGGTCGATTGATGTTATGAGAGTAATTAGGTTATGTGTCTAACCCTAGAACCTCTACATAAGTCTCCTTATATATGCACCCAAGAGGAAACCCTAATTAGTTAATAAGGGTAATAAACCCCATCAACAATTACCAACTAATTATTTAATAGGTTGTTATATATTTTGATCTATATAATGTAAATGATTATAATGGCTACTAGATTAAATATAAAATAAAAATATATTTAATCTTACATTCTCCCACTTAGCCGAGTAATCATTTACTATGAGTATTAGATAAGCCTGATCAGGAGTTAACACTCATTTTAGCCTTAAACAAGAACTATAGCAGAGAAATACAGCCGTTGAATCATTATGCGACTCAGGACCCCCATTAATCATACTATAGCCTTAATTTAAAACCTAATCGTTATGATCAAAATACGCATAAGCCCTTTGTTTGATTTGTAACTTTATTTGTCTATATGCCATTATGCCGGCTTGACATATTCTTAGAGACATACAAAATCAAACTGATGAGGAAAATTAACTAATAGTTAGTCATTCATAGTACGATATGCAATTGCGCACGGCCATTAATTAATACCCGTCTATGAGCTCTCTTAATAAGACTTATGGGTAATAGCCCTTCAGTTATAGGATCCTTAAGTATATCATGAATGTATTCAATACAAAGACTTAGTTTCCTCAATTCGTTCATAAACGAATAATTAATTGTGTATCGAAATTTAATGCAGCACCTCTCGAACTGTTACTGTTCAAGGAGTCATGGTAGCTGATTTTATCACAATAAGTCTTAAATACATTAATTATATGGAGTTAATAAACTTATGAGTCCACTGATAAATTTCCAACAACATTTAGTGACTATATTATGTCGTTATAACTTAGGTTGTTGATATCAGTCCATTATGACTCCTCCATGAGATAGGTTTTGTCTACTAACATAAGGATATACCCTAAAATACATTTTGTCATCTTTGAATATCACAAAGTTAAAGTAATAAACCGGTTTGAGTTCTCACTTCTTCTTCAAATCATAGCCTCTCGTTTCCTTTAAAGATATTGTACTACTCTATCAGATGCTTCACATTAATCTAGACATATCTAGTGTGTTGCAATGTGAGTAATAAATTTCCAACAACATTTAGTGACTATATTATGTCGTTATAACTTAGGTTGTTGATATCAGTCCATTATGACTCCTCCATGAGATAGGTTTTGTCTGCTAACATAAGGATATACCCTAAAATACATTTTGTCATCTTTGAATATCACAAAGTTAAAGTAATAAACCGGTTTGAGTTCTCACTTCTTCTTCAAATCATAGCCTCTCGTTTCTTTAAAGATATTGTACTACTCTATCAGATGCTTCACATTAATCTAGACATATCTAGTGTGTTGCAATGTGAGTAATATCTAAACGAGTATAGACTTAAACTTACATAAGGCTTCTAATTATGAAGCGTAAATAAATAATCTCATTTATCATATTATTCTCTAAAGGAGAGCGGTATTGTTTGTTACATGTGTAAGGACCCATTTAAGGATAAACTTATGGAACGAAACTAATGTCCCATTGGGTCTATCTCGGTATTTTACGATATCTATCACGTAAGAGATATCTCAGAGATCTATTATATCAAAGTTTGTGTTAACAATGCTTTGACTTGTGTAACATATACTTGTCAAAATAATATCATCTATATAGACAAGTTTATTTTAGTTGCTCCCACTCATTCTAAGGTAGGTACATTCATCACATTATGATGTTTGCATTAACCCATACATGGATTTTATTGGCTTACTGACAAACTGTTCTTTAACCTTCAGTTTAGAACTTTCAGATTGTTTTATGAACATATAAATATGTCAGCCATTTGTTAGGGAAAACTGTTTTTAATGTTCATCTAATGTAGCTTTAAACTATTATAAGCTACTAGAACAGTGACGATCCTCAAAGAAATCTTTGATAATTTATCTCTTCCTGAGTATAACCTTTGACAATCAATCATGCTTCTTAGTGTCTTAACGTTTATATATTAGGATTTGGTTTAGTTATGAACATTCTTAGGTAATTCAATCAAATCCCAAACGTTATACGAACACATAAAATCAGTTTTACTAGAAAACAGTTTTATTCTATTCAGATGATTGATTGACGCTAATGGCTTAATTGGAAGAGATAGGATCAGTAAACTTTTCCAAAATCCATTTCAACTTCAGTTAGGGAGGTTATGTAATCATCAAAGTTAGTAGGATTTTAAAC
Organism: Helianthus tuberosus; assembly: GCA_030545235.1. Lineage (NCBI taxonomy): Eukaryota > Viridiplantae > Streptophyta > Magnoliopsida > Asterales > Asteraceae > Helianthus > Helianthus tuberosus. Next base: position 76,225 of record JARYGA010028230.1, on the reverse strand, counting down.
CTAGATGACCTCCTGAGTTGATTATTGGGTTATTAGAAGTTTCAGTTTTATGGATTAGCTCTTGGTTAGGTTGCTATCATTTTCAGGATTCTAAGTTTGTAAGAGTTGGTGCAGTATGGTGTATGTAGAGGTGTAATCGGAGTTAAATTCGAAGTGAAATTTAATGACACTCTTCCCCCCGCCTCTTATATTCCTTGCAAATCATGATAAGGACTTTGACTGCTCCCACTGACCTTACAAACTTAAGGAACTCAGCATGCTTAGGGTCAATATGTAACGACCAATAAATTCTAATAGAGAAACAAGTTAATGACGTTAGCCGTTGTAGTTTCTCTTGTTGAGGATTATGTTAGTCTAGGTAAGAAATCTAAGCGTGCCCACAATTAAGCAACAATGAAACTTTTGTAAGAGTAGCTTTCGATTTAAGGAGACAAGTTTTGATAGAACAGTGTCATAATGGAGCAGTGTCTTGTACAAGAGGTGTAAATTGAAGTAATATAAAGTTTTCACTCCCCCACCTCTTGCAACTATTGCAAGTATTATTAAGACACTTAATGCTCCCACTGATCTTTAATATCTCTAGAATGCTACAAGAGAAGTTTCAATGAGCTACATGACGTGGGAACCTATCACATATACGTTAGACTTTATTTGATTTCTTTAGTGTCCAGATGTCATAAGAAAACTCAGGGACATATTTAACAGAAATCTTATTAAGTACATATATGAATAGATTTCTTCTAAGACCGTGGGCCATATGCGACAAAATTTAGATACAAGTTTATAGTCTTTTAAATGATAAATGAATTATGCCTGAATATTCCATTTGGAATAAGTTTCACGAATGTCAATGAATGACTTATGATGGACCCATACGTATTCCTTAAGCCAAGTCATATTTTAGGGCTTTAACGTCATGACTTAAAATCACTTAGAATGAGATTAGATGAAAAAATCATCCTCATTAACCGTGTCATGATTTCTCATGAATTTCGGTTATAATCGATGAAATTTATAGGTCTCATTTTCCTTTTGTCAAATTTTCATTTACATGATGACAAAAGTTTTGAAAGTGTAAGGTATCATCTAGTTTTATCTTAGTAATGTTTCAATCCAAATATTTAGAACAAATAAAATGAGAGTTTAAGGTAAGTGTGACTTTATGTTGACTATGCAAACCTCACAACATTCATAACATTGCTTAATTATGATACTATATTCTGATTAATCTTCAGAATATATAAGGTATCAAAAGGCGTTGTTAGAAGACTGCTTATTATGGTTCTTATAGCCTTAACATTTAATTTTGTCACTAACTCTCATGTTAGTTATTTGTTGACTTCTGGTAAGGAAACGTTTAGAACTAGAGTCAACTAATCATGTGTTAATTGGAATATTAAAAAATTAGCAGACTTAGTTATCATTAGGAAGTGACTACCTAATTAACTTATCCAACCGTTCTTCTGAATAATGGATAGTCTCGTTGCTTATGCCTAGTCTAATGGCAAAATTATGCAGTGAGATTTTCCCTTGAAGAACCTTAGAGGTGGAATTAGCACTTGTAATTTGTCTATGGTCCTTAGAACAATCCTCTTTTAAAGTTTTAGTGGTTGTAAGGTGAGTAACAACTTATTTTCCAGCTTAAAACATTTATTTCTTTGTACATATGTTGCTTATCAACACACTCATTATACTTTGATACTTTTGAGTGTTATAGTTGATTTATAAGGCATCAAATTGTACAAGTGAAAATCTTAGTATGTAATGTACTGGAAAAATGTACTTATTTCCATGCGTAAACCCTTAACTTTATGGGTCATGGTAATGTACATTATAATGTATTCACATATACCACTTAACTTTATAGTTTAGAATTTTAAATGAAGGCATGCATCTTAGGAGTTCTTGTGACCATTCCACAGATAATAAATTAGTCTTAGGAAAAACTTAATCTGAAATAACCTTTTAGTGATAGCATTTATGTTAGAGAGATCTTGATTATCATAAGAGACATCATGTTCGATTTATCCTATTCATCATGCTCTAATTTTCTTCTGTAGTATCTTTATCAGAAGAGAGCAATAGGATTATCATGTCTTAAGAGATAATCAACGATTTAATTTAGCTAATCTTATAGAAAAAATAAAGCAAAACATTTTAGGTTTAGGAATTAGAGTGGATGAGATATTGATTTAAAGAAGAAAGTTATAGTAAGAAAAGTTATGGGTACTTAAAATAAGGCAGACGAAATGATCATAAAATTAATGAAGGATCAGTAATATAAGGATCATTATGTGAAGAGGTTGTGATATGTCTATTACTAACATCAAAATAATAGACTTAGTTAAATTTCTACTTAAACGAAGACAAAACAGCTTTGGCCAGAAGTGTAAACATTTAAGCATGTGTGCAAAGTGTTTGTGACAAATCAGCTTTGGCCAGAAATGAAACAATCACTTTAGTTATGCACTCGTTAAGTATGCTATACATGAAAGAATTAAATCAGCTTTGGCCAGATATTAAGACATTCACGTTTATAATGCACACTTAACGTAGCTTTCGTAATACTTGAACGATAAGTAGATGTATCAAATCAGCTTTGGCCAGAAATGATACATCAGAAGCTCATTCAAGTTAAGCTATTTTTGTAAAACATTATTTGATCATGATTAATTAACTAAGTATTTACAAAACCAATCATTTAATAGCAAACAATCTGTTAGCTAAATTTTAGTTTACATTAAACAGCCTGAAGTAACGAGGTTGAGATTTCGAGTTAGTCTTAGGTCTCGAGTGAGATCTCGACTCAGTTATGAGATCTCGACTCAGTTATGAGGTCTCGAGTGAGATCTCGAGTCAAGTCTCAACTCATCTCGTAACAGTATGAGGTCTCGAGTCATTGAGGTCTCGAGTCGCAACCTCAGTCTCTCGAGTCGTAATCATGGTCTCGACAACTGTGTTTTATGAGATCTCGACTCCTTGATGAGGTCTCGAGTCGCAACCACGGTCTCGAGTTGTGAAGATTGAAACCCTTAGTCGAAACCTCAGTAGTCTCGAGTCGAAACCTTATGGTCTCGAGTAGAAACCGTTGTCTCGAGTCGAAACCGTTGTCTCGAGTTATAAAGATTTGAGAACGCTTATGATTTCGAGTTGAGATCTTGTGGTCTCGAGTCGAGATCTTGGTCTCGGGTCGTTAAAAGGGTGACCTCGAAACTCTTGTTAACAGCTGTTTTTGTGAAAATAACTGAAAATTCGAATTCTTAGGGATTTTGAGATATGGTTTCCTGTTTTAGTGATGATCTAATTTCATCAAATATTTCAAAAATTTTATATGTTGATCTAATAACAGTTTTTTTTCGAAAATTTTAAGAGTTAAAACAGATCAAAACATGGAAAAACACTCAATAATCCAAATCATATTCCAAACATAAAGGAATTTCGAATTTTCCTAAGAACACATGATGAACCCTAAAAAATAAAATAATGATTCTGGAACCCGAAACCTGAATTTTTAAGGCTTTTAAATAGATTTCGGTCACAAAACATAACCCATTTGATTTCGAGTGAACATAATATTAGTCTTTTTCCGAAATCATTGATCTCGAGTGGCTATATGCAACTCGAAACCGGCTGTAAATTATATTAGGCTTTCAAAATTCCGTTTTCTAGATTTCTATCCCAGAATTGATGGATACGAAAACAGAACTGACTAATCAACATATGCTCTGATATCACATGTAGATCAGTTCTGTTTTATACATAATGGAAAACATGAATAACATACTTTTGATTGCATCAGACAGGCCAGCAAAGAATCCAGATGGAGACGCAGCAATAAGGTTCGACATAATTGTCAGCTTGATCTGGTTTCTCCTTAGAGTGCAATCTAATGATGGTGATGATGAAGAAAACCGATAAAGGGTAATCGGTTGAGGAGAGGAGGTCGATTGATGTTATGAGAGTAATTAGGTTATGTGTCTAACCCTGGAACCTCTACATAAGTCTCCTTATATATGCACCCAAGAGGAAACCCTAATTAGTTAATAAGGGTAATAAGGCCCATCAACAATTACCAACTATTATTTAATAGGTTGTTATATATTTTGATCTATATAATATAAATGATTATAATGGCTACTAGATTAAATATAACATAAAAATATATTTAATCTTACAAATTAAATTCATAAGAGTTCATAACTCGGTATAAGAAAGTTGTGGCTAGTGACAAACAACTAGCAAATAATTATTGGGTGTTTTACCTACACACATGAAAAAGAGGAGGTAATTATGTAGCCAGTATATACCCATAGCATCAAAAAAAAAATTGGAAATACATGTGTTACTTTATGAAAAAAAAAAAAACGATCTTTTTTACTCAAAACCCTTAGTAACACACAAAGTTAATATAATTGGGTAAGTTTAAGCCTTGTTACTATTTATTTAAAAGAGTGTAGCTAAAACAAGATTCACTGAGACCTCTCTATATACCACTCAATCTCGAATGACATGTAACACATGTTCAATTATTTGTTGCGAGTACAGAATGCATACATGAAGAAAAAAAAAAAAAAAAACCCACCTAGCTAACCTACAAAGCTAGGACTCCAAAATAAGCAAATGTGTACTCAAGCCACTTGGGCAGCTTGAGACTATGATGTAGGTTAATGTGATAGGACATAGTTATACCAAAAATTCCAAACAACACGTATGTGGTAAAGCCGGCCTAGAACACACCCCACGTAAACGTTAATGGTGCGAAAAGTGCAAGCATGTGCATAGCTAACATCCCTAGAGCCATTTTGACATCAAGAGTCCTCCATGTTCGACCCATGAAGAGGTTTCTTTTCCTTGTAACCATCACATTTGAGCAGGGCCGGCCAAAAGGGCTTCAGACCCTAGGCCCAGGCCTAGGGCCACCCAAATTAAAAGGCCTTTAAAATTTGGTGTGGTTTCTTTATACTAGGCCCAATTATTATAAGATAATACACTAAGGTTCTGTTTGTTTTTGCTTAAAACATCTGCAAAATGCTTATGTCTGCTGGCGGGAAGACATAAAACGTTGAAGACTGTTTGTTTTTTTTTAAACAGATCTACAAACAGCTTCTTTCATCTTAAAAAAAAGCTAAGAACCTTTGCTTCAAATATCTTCACAAAACCTGTCTTCTTCTCTTTTCTATTAAAAAATATATAAAACCCTAATCCAAACACCGCACACCACAAAAACTTATATGTTTCCTCTCTCTAAACTCCGATGACCGGAGTAAAAGTCCGGTCGGTTTCCGGTCGGATCTCCAATACAGCAAAACCTAGAAAATAGAACCACCACCACCACCGCCACCTGATACATCACCACCTCCATCATCATCATCGGAGCTACACCGTCCACCACCATTATCATCGGTGGAGAGAGAGAGGGAAAGACCGTAGAGAGAGAGAGAGACAGTAGAGAGAGAGAGAAAGAAGAGAGAGAGAGAGACCGTAGAGAGAGAGAGAGGGAGCAGCAGGAGACAGGGGCGGTGGCTTCTAGACGACGGCGGTGGTGGGTTTTGATGGCGGTGATGTGATGGCGGTGGTGCTTGGCTTCGCGGCAGGAGACAGGGAGCGGTGGTGCTTGACGATGGTTGTTGGTTGTGGTGGTGGTAGATGAGGTGGTGGCGGATGGTTGTGGTGGTGGTGGTGGTGGTAGATGAAGGCAGAGAGAGGAGAGTAGTCTGTGTGGTATTGTGTGATAAATGAGAAGAGAAGGGTTTTTGTAGAAAACAAACACCCTTCTTCTTGCAGACTGCAGACCTTTGGTCCACCTTTTCTCATGCAGATGCCTGCAGATGCGGTCCGCAGACTACAGACCTTTTACCTCTTCAAAAACAAACAACACCTAAACAATTCACTTAGGGGCTGTTTGTTTAGCTCTTAATGAGGCTCTTAATGGTTCAAACCTCTTACTGGTTCAGTATTTAATGGTTCAGACTGTTTTTTTCGCGAGCGGATGTCTGAATAGTTTAGACATTTGCCTCTGAATGGTTAAACATTACACTGAGTCTAAATGGTTAAGATCTCTAATCTGAATTGGTCAGACATTTGCCTCTGAACGGTTAAGCATTACACTGGCTCTTAACGGTTCATACTTCTTACTGGTTCAGCACTAAATGGTTTAGACCTCTTACTGGTTTAGTACTTAACCATTCAGAAGTTGCCAATCAGCCACTTAAAAGGTCTACGATTGAAACAACCCATTAGTCCATTACCCAAATTGAAAGACCTACATTCATTAGCTATTATATGAATCGAAAAAGATTTTTAGAACTTGATTATGATAATTTCATCAAACGATTTGCCTCAATTAAAGCTAGAAAAATAAATTTTATTTAAACATATGCTATATCTATAAAAAAAATGTAACTTAATTTTTTTTAACTACGCAATTATAAAATTTTTAGTTTTTAATTGCATGTCCGAAGCCCGGGTAAAGAAGGATTTTATAACTAAATATGTTGAAAATGATAATTTTGTAAAAAGGGTCTCCACTTGGTAGTTTGCTTAAGGTATTCGAAAACGTAGCAACGGCACTCTATTTGAGAACATTATTTTGCCATATTTGGAGTCCTTCCCTTGGGAAACTGTGATCAAATTTACCATTTTTGGATGGTCGATGTATCCATTTTTGGTAGTCTTGTGTTAGGTTTTGATGAGGGTAGTTGAAATCTCTTAAAACATCCTGCAAGGACAGACATCTCATGTTCCTATCACTTTTGCCCCCACTCTATAGTTGGCCATAAATATTTTTCGTTTTCCCATTTATAAAAAAAAAAAAAAACGCTTTATAGTTTTTCTTAGTTAACCTTTTAACAAATATATGGAACAAGTATACAATTACCAAGTCCCTTCTCTCACCTTTCTAGACATGCCAAATTCTTTCGCCGTTGATCCATTTATTAATATAACTAGGTTTATCACCGTTGTCGCGTTGCGGCGAACTTATTTTGTTATTTAGTCTGTGTTTACATGTGTTTTGAAATCAATACAAGCGTGTTGCGTACAGAATTACTGACAAGAATAAAAAGAAAATGTAGAAAAAAAACACTAAAAGATAACCAAAAGAAAATCAACCAAAAAAGTTGTATGGTAATGATGTTCATATGAAACCCCGTGGTCAGAGAAGGGCAAATGGTACTGGGTATCGGTACCGATTTTCAGAAACGAAAGATCTTAAGTACCAATTCAGTACCGATTTTTGGCGTCCTGGTACCGGTTCGCTACCGGTTTTTACCTTCATATACCGGTACCGTAACCAGTATTTTCGGTACCAGTACCGATTCAGTATTAGTTAGCACCAAGCTCATCCCTACCCCTGAAACTAAAAAAAATAAATCATTAAAAGTTGAAGAAAATCAACAAAAAAAAGTTGTACGATACCATTGTTGTTCATACGGTACCCGTGATCAAGGATGAGCAAATGGTACATGTGATGTTTAGCGGTACTGAATTTCTCGAACTAAAAGATTTTCAATATCAATTCGGTACCGATTTTTGGCGTTTTCTGTAGCAGGTTGGTGTCAGTTTTTACTTTCATGTACCGATACCGAACAGGACCGTACCGGTATTTTTGATACTAGTACTGGTTCGATACCGGTTAACACCAAGCTTATCCCAACCTGTGATACAAAAAAAATCATTAAAGTTAAGAAAAAAATCATTAAAGTTAAGAAAAATATAAGTAAAGAAAACAATAATTATTATAATATTAAAATAATAAAAGTGTTAAATAAGTATATATATTATTATAATATTAAAGCTACTGTTAATGTTAATTAGGTTGTATTATTGATAATGTATATGTCATTATGTTTGTTTTTAAATTTTAAATTTTTTAATTTTAATTAATTTAATTTAAAAAAATAAAAAAATATAAAATATAATATATTATAGTATAAGATAGTATAATATAATAATAATAGGTAATAATAATATGTAACTATTCATTATGTTTTTTAATATAAAAAATAAAAAAATATAATATAATATAATATAATATAATATAATATAATATAATATAATATAATATAATATAATATAATATAATATAATATAATATAATATAATATAATATGTCACTATATATTATGTAGGTAATTTTAATTTAAAATTTTAATAAAAAAAACGTCTCACAACGCCATCTCCCATCCTCGGGGGCGTTTTTTCAACAAAATTGCTTTTGGCGTGCTTTTTTCCACGCCCTGGTTCATTAGTTTTGGCCAATCACCCTTAATCTTCCTTTTGTTTGTCCAATAAGATTTTTTGATGGTTTTTTTATTTAATTTTATTACACCTATTTTAACATAATGTCTCACATCCCCACTACACCCATTTTAGAAAACGCTCCATAATGCCTCATTGCTGACTGAGATGCCAAATGACGCAAAACGCCCAAGGGTAAAAACATTACCACTACACATGGTCTTATAGCAACCAATAAAGAAAAAACTAAAAAAAAAAAATCATGATATGACAAAAAATATACCAACACTGTGGGAATTTAATCGGTATTGGTTTGTTTTGTTACGCCACCTACACTCGTTACAACAACCTATAAAGAAAAAATCTTGATATGACCAAAAAATACCGACACATGATTTACATAGATAAAAAACAAACGCAAGTTATATAAGATATATAGAAAAACTACATAATACATATAAAAAACCTCTAAACAATATTTATAAAAAAAAATCCTTTAAAATAAGTAGTTACTATTCATTTAGTTTGTCTATTAATAGTATACCTTGAGCTAGTATTTTATACTACAAAAAGATTAACTATTTGGTAGACAAGATTAACTATTTAGTAGACAAAGCTATCCCTAAATTTGACAAAAAGTTCATCCACTTGCTTGGTAAATCTAGAGGTAAATCTTGATCTTCTTGGTAAATCTTTAATAATATTCATAACACTAACGTAATTCTTTAATTTTCCTAAACTTTCAAGACAACAAATAATAATCTAACATAATTCTTTAATTTTACTAAACTTTCATACATTATTAATTTTCACTTTTATTAGTTTATTTGATATAGTTTAAAAATGTTAAGGTTTTTAAATTTATTTCTATTTAGTTTTAATAATTTTTTTTCATTTTTACATGAATAAAATAACAATTATAGCATATTAGCAAGTGATTATATATATAGGGGACCGCTAGAATGAGAACCACCCCGAGTTATGAGAACCGCGAGAACCACACCATCCGGGGCGAGGTGGACCAAAATTTTTTTTTTACAACTAGATGTGTATATTGTAAACACATTCGTAAAAAAAAAATTTTAAAAAAAATGTCGTGTGGGTAGTTTTTTACACCACAAGTTTGGTGTTTTTTGTTTTTTTTGTTTTTTTTTTTACACCAAACTTGTGGTGTAAAAAACTACCCACACGACATTTTTTTTAAAAAAAAATTTTTACAACTAGGTTTACAATATACACATCTAGTTGTAAAAAAAAAAATTTTGGTCCACCTCGCCCCGGATGGTGTGGTTCTCGCGGTTCTCATAACTCGGGGTGGTTCTCATTCTAGCGGCTCCCTATATATATATATATATATATATATATATATATATATATATATACATTTTGACCCTCCAGTTATAAGTTTCTGGTTCCACCACTGGTGTCAACTGGTATTGAAAATCCTAAGAATGGGCACCGGTACCGAAAATACCTGGTACGGTACCGGTATTTGAGTGGTAAAACCGATAAATACAGGTACCGTACCAAATCGGTACCAAAAACGTCAAAAGTCGGTACCAAATATATTCGGTACCGGTACTCAGCACCATTTGCTCATCTATATGCTTAATTTAGTACGTATTATTTGTATGAGATGGCTATATTAAATGTATTTATGTTTACATCAGTCCGTGTAAAATTGACTTTTTTTAAAACTATTTTTAAGTAATTAATATTTTTGCATTTGATTTTTCTATTGTATATATGATTAATTATTTTTTAATATTTCTTTTGTCCATTTTTGCTTATGGATATTCTTACGCATCTTTTTATTTTTTTTAATATTTATTTTGTTAGTTTTGCCATGGATTTTGCTACCACTATTATTAATTAATTTTTTTTTGCAACGTATTTTGCTATGGATGTTGCGATGGATATTAGTAAATTATTTTTTGAATACTTTCTTTTTTATTATTTTGCAATGAATTTTTCTATGGATTTGCTACAGATTTTGTTACGTTAGTTTTTAAGAATTTTTCTAGATTTTGCTACAAATTTCTCTACGGACTCTATTTACTTACCGATTTTGCTACCGTTTTTTCTAAACCTCAGTTAGTTAGTTTTTAAATATTTATTTTTAAGATTTAGCTAAGGACTTTCCTACCAATTTTACCAAGTTTTTTTATTATATTTATTTTCACAATTTTGCTATCTATTTTGCTATAGATTTTATTTTACTATTTTTAGTTAATTTCTAAATACTTATTTTCATGGTTTTGCTATGAATTTTGCTACCGGTTTTGCGGAATTATATGTTTTATATTAATTTTCATCAACTTTGCTACGGATTTGCTATGAGTTTTTGCTACAAAATTCATTTGCGACGGAAGTTCGTAGCTAATCCGTAGCTAATTCGTAGCAAAATTTGTTCGTAGCTAATCCGTAGCTAACTCGTAGCAAAATTTACCACCATTTTTTTTCCATAGCAAATTCCTCTTTTTGTAGTAGTGATGTAGCCAGTAAATACCTACAGCATCAAAAAAAAAAAAAAAAAAAAAAGTGGAAACACATGTGTTACTTTATGAAAAAAAAAAACGATCTTTTTTTTTTTCTTAAACCCCTTAGTAACACACAAAGTTAATATAATTGGGTAAGTTTATGCCTTGTTACTATTTATCTGAAAGAGCGTAGCTAAAACAAGATTCAGTGAGACCTCTCTATATGCCACTCAATCTCGAATGACATGTAACACATGTTCAATTATTTGTTGCGGGTACATAATGCATACATGAAAAAAAAAACCACCTAGCTAACCTACAAAGCTAGGACTCCAAAATAAACAAAGGTGTACTCAAGCCACTTGGACAGCTTGAGACTGTGATGCAGGTTATTGTGATAGGACATAGTTATACCAAAAATTCCAAACAACACGTATGTGGTAAAGCCGGCCCAGAACACACCCCACGTAAACGTTAATGGTGCGAAAAGTGCAAGCACGTGTATAGCTAACATCCCAAGAGCCATTTTGACATTAAGAGTCCTCCATGTTCGACCCATGAAGAGGTTTCTTTTCCTTGTAACCATCACATTTGAGCAGGGCCGGCCAAAAGGGCTTCAGACCCTAGGCCCAGCCCTAGAGCCACCCAAATTAAAAGACCTTCAAAATTTGGTGTGCTTTCTTTTTACTAGGCTCAATTATTATAAAATTCACTTAGGGCTGTTTGTTTAGCTTTTAATGAGGCTATTAATGGTTCAAACCTCTTACTGGTTCAGTACTTAATGGTTCAGACTGTTTGTTTCGCGAGCGGATGTCTGAATAGTTTAGACATTTGCCTCTGAATGGTTAAACATTATACTGAGTCTAAATGGTTAAGATCTCTAATTTGAATTGGTCAGACATTTGCCTCTGAACGGTTAAGCATTACACTGGCTCTTAACGGTTCATACCTCTTACTGGTTCAGCACTAAATGGTTTAGACCTCTTACTGGTTTAGTACATAACCATTCATAAGTTGCCAATCAGCCCCTTAAAAGGTTTGCGATTGAAACAACCCATTAGTCCATTACCCAAATTGAAAGACCTACATTCATTAGCTATTATATGAATCGAAAAAGATTTTTAGAACTTGATTATGATAATTTCATCAAACGATTTGCCTCAATTAAAGCTAGAAAAATAAATTTTATTTAAACATATGCTATATCTATAAAAAAATGTAACTTAATTTTTTTTAACTACGCAATTATAAAATTTTTAGTTTTTAATTGTATGTCCGAAGCCCGGGTAAAGAAGGATTTTGTAACTAAATATGTTGAAAATGATAATTTTGTAAAAGGGTCTTCACTTGGTAGTTTGCTTAAAGCATTCGAAAACATAGCAACGGCCCTCTATTTGAGAACAGTATTTTGCCATATTTGGAGTCCTTCCCTTGGGAAACTGTGATCAAATTTACCATTTTTGGATGGTCGATGTATCAATTTTTGGTAGTCTTGTGTTAGGTCTTGGTGAGGGTAGTTGAAATCTCTTAAAACATCTGCAACGACACACATATCATGTCCCTAATACTTTTGCCCCCACTCTATAGTACGCCATAAATATTTTTCGTTTTCCCATTTATAAAAAAAAAACGTTTTATAGTTTTTCTTAGTTAACCTTTTAACAAATATTTGGAACAAGTATACAATTACCAAGTCCTTTCTCTCACCTTTCTAGACATGCCAAATTCTTTCGCCGTTGATCCATTTATTAATATAACTAGGTTTATCACCGTTGTCGCTTTGCGGCGAACTTATTTTATTATTTAGTCTGTGTTACATGTGTTTTGAAATCACTACAAGCGTGTTATGCACAGAATAACTGACAAGAATAAAAAGAAAATGTAGAAAAAAAAAACACTAAAAGATAACCAAAAGAAAATCAACCAAAAAAGTTGTATGGTAATGATGTTCATATGAAACCAGTGGTCAGAGAAGGGCAAATGGAACTGGGTATTGCATGATGTATCGATAAAGTTGAGTTGGGTTATTATACTAACACGTGTGCATTGTATATTTTATTAGGAACTCAGGAATTTACCACGATATATTACCAGGAGGCATTTTTAGTTAAACCCTAAGTCAACAAAGTGAGTCCTTATTTCTTTTTACCAAATGTTTTACAAAACCCTAAATGTTTTTAGTTATACTTATAGTGATTAAGTTTTTGTATTCTGTAATTATTACTGGTATGTGAGATTTTGTATACATTACTTGATAATATTCACCACACTACTACAGAAATAGGCATTTGCTATGGCCAAATCTGTAGCGAATCCGTAGCAAACACCCTTTTTGCTACGAATTTGCTACGGATTTGGTCCGTAGCTACAAGTCCCGTCGCGAATTTATTTGCTACGAACTTTAACTACGGAAATTACGTTTGCGACGAATTTAACTACAAAAAATTACGTCGCTAGTTTAGCCACGAATTTGCTATGAAGAAGGTTGCTACGAAATTTCGCTATGGGTTTTTAGCTACAGATGGTTTTAGTTACGGTTGTTTTTAGCTAAAGATGTGTTAGCTACATATACTTTTAGCTACGAATATTTTTAGCTATGGAGTAGTTTTGCTACGAATATTGGCTATGATAATTTGCAATGTTTTTGCTATCATTTTTGCTACAAAATTTAACTACGAACTTGCTATCGTTTGGCTACGAGAATTTGCTACATTTTGCATTTTTTGCTATGAAACTTGCTACATTTTTTGCTATCGGGTTCGCTAAAAATTTTAGCTACAAATTCACTTTGATTTGGCTACAAAAATTTGTAGGCTCTTGTTACGATCTGCAACGAAATTTAGGTACGAATTTCGCTTGAATTTGTTATGGAAATAGTTATGGATTTGAGAAGGTATTTGCAACAAATTTAGCTAAGCTCTTTGTTTGGAAATTTTCAAATAAATTTCTTTTTTATATTGTTTTGTATTTTTCCTTTATAAATATTATATTCAAATCTCATAAATATAAAAAACTAAAACTAAAAATAAATACTCAAACCATATAACATAACAATAAATATTAAAAACTCATATTAAAAGATCCAAATCATCCAAACATAACCGAATGCAACACGTTAAAAATCCAATAATTCAAACATAACCAAACCTAACACGATAAAGATCCAAATTATCTAAAAGCAATATAATAAAATTCAACGCATTTTAAGTTGGTTGCAGGTTTTGTGACAATTTTTTTACAACATTTGAATTTTCGCATTCATTTCGGCATACAACCTCGCAACTTCTTCAATTATCTCCATCATAGCATATCATGTTTCTTTATCTTATCTTGTTCCAACTCCGTTATTTTTTTCCTTCAACCGTTCCACCTATAACATCAAAAGCAAAAATAACCCGTTAATATCCATTATAACACCTAATAAGTTATGACACATCATTACATATTCTAACCAAATATAACCTAATAAAAGCTATTACACCCATAGTTATAGAACACATTACACTGGCTCTTAATGGTTCATACCTCTTATTGGTTCAGCACTTAATGGTTTAGACCTCTGACTGGTTTAGTAATTAACCATTCATAAGTTGCCAATCAGCCCCTTAAAAGGCCTGCGATTGAAACAACCCATTAGTCCATTACCCAAATTGAAAGACCTACAATCATTAGATATTATACGAATCGAAAAAGATTTTTAGAACTTGATTATGATAATTTCATCGATTTGCCTCAATTAAAGCTAGAAAAATAAATTTTATTTAAACATATGTTATATCTATAAAAAAAATGTAACTTCATTTTTTTTAACTACGCCAATTATAAAATTTTTAGTTTATAATTGCATGTCCGAAGCCCGGGTAAAAAAGGAGGATTTTGTAACTAAATATGTTGAAAATGATAATTTTGTAAAAGGGTCTTCACTTGGTAGTTTGCTTAAGGCATTCGAAAACGTAGCAACGGCCCTCTATTTGAGAACAGTATTTTGCTATATTTGGAGTCCTTCCCTTGGGAAACTGTGATCAAATTTACCATTTTTGGATGGTCGATGTATCCATTTTTGGTAGTCTTGTTTTAGGTCTTGATGAGGGTAGTTGAAATCTCTTAAAACATCCTGCATGACAGACATCTCATGGCCCTATCACTTTTGCCCCCACTCTATAGTAGGCCATAAATATTTTTCGTTTTCCTATTTATAAAAAAACGTTTTATAGTTTTTCTTAGTTAATTTTTTAACAAATATTTGGAAGAAGTATACAATTACCAAGTCCCTTCTCTCACCTTTCTAGACATGCCAAATTCTTTCGCCGTTTATCCATTTATTAATATAACTTGGTTTATCACCGTCGCCGCGTTACGACAAACCTATTTTGTTATTTAGTTTGTGTTTACATGTGTTTTGAAATCACTACAAGTGTGTTGCGCACAGAATCACTGACAAGAATAAAAAGAAAATGTAGAAAAAAAACACTAAAAGATAACCAAAAGAAAATCAACCATAAAAGTTGTATGGTAATGATGTTCATATGAAACCCGTGATCAGAGAAGGGCAAATGGTATTGGGTACCGGTACCGAATTTTCCAAACTGAAAGATCTTAAGTACCAATTCAGCCCCCAATGAGTTATCACAGGGCCATCCCCGAGAATAATAAATAAAACTCTTGTGTCTCGTGTCGCTATAATATAAACTTATCAATTATATATCTAAAAACCATAATACGATGATAATTGATTAGTTCGTCTTGCATAAAGATTAGAATTTATAAAGGTAAATTCTGAATCAAAACATCATTTTCAATTTGTCAAACATTCAAAGCACACAACCAAACATGGAAGAACCCATTAGTCATCAAGCAATGGCATCGAAAATCAAAATTTTACATTCAAATTCGCAATTCCATACCTAATCAGTGATTTATGAAGCAAGAATGCAATTGTAAACCGTAGGTGAATTTTGTGTTGGATTCGGTGTAGCTGTTGGTTCTAAACAACAAATCTTATAAGAATAGAAACCTAATCGCTGATGATTATGATGATCGAAACCCCCAATTGCTAATCATTGGTGCCTTGTTCTGCGATGTCGCTATTGTCGCTGGGAGTGGGAAACAGGAAACCCCAATCGTTGTTTAAGTCGCCCCATTGTTATTAGTTTTTTTAATGGGTTTGAAATTTAGGCTTCAATATCGAGCCTTTTATAGATTTGGGTAAGTTAACATGTAGGTAAATATGGTTTTTTTGGCCATTTATTATACCTAATATATATATGTTTTTAAAAACCTGTCGGGCCCTTTGGATTTCTGGGCCTCAGGCTGTCGCCCGACTTGGTTTTGTTTTCATCTTACGAATTGTTCACCCTGGGAAAATGTGTATTGTTAAAAAATATTGACACCCTCTTATAAGGAAGACTTCATTCTCCTACTCAACCAATGTTAGGCTTGCATCTCCACCCCTTTATGAAGTCCAGCCTCATCGGTGGCACACTGGTCCGGTCCTTGACTCTAATAACACTTCTCACAACCCAAGTAAGCAATGCTAGAATATTGTCCGCTTTAGCCCCAATGGGTTGCCCATCAAAGAACACACGATTTTGTTTTCTGATCAAAGTGTCACGGTCCGGTCAGATAAATATATAGAGTCCTATAATTACCCCAAACTAGCAGTAAGTGACAATAAGGGTCGAATCCACTGTCTTTAGCATGGGGATGGATTATCAGGGAACAACCCTGCTTGGCCATTTTAGATATTCTGTTTATTTTTTTTCGTTTTTTAGTCTGTTTGTCTCTAAATTGCCAAATGCCTCTCCAACTTCACAAAGTAAGCTATTAAACATCATATTTGGGGAGGATGCATCCAAAGATGTATAATTTGTGGTGCATTATATATCCCACACTTGTACTTTTAATTACCCTTAAACAAACTTTATACACTTAACTAAAAAGACACTTAAATAAATCATAGGAGATTCGTAGTGGGCTAAGTTGCAAAAGCGTAAGCGATCATCATGAAGAATCAACACTCAAAATACGAAAACTAATGTGTAGCTATATCTTTGTGGTTTTTAAATTATAGTAGTATGATACTACTATAATTTTCTTGGACTTGTTTTCTAACATAAATACTAGATTTTTTAATGCACAAACTTCAAACATCTCACCAACGTACACTCATCACTCGGATAATTGTGATGGCATTTGGGTATCGAAACTGATTTTATTCTTTTTGATTCTCATCAAGTAGGTTTGATCATGAAATTCGTTTATTCATATATGCTTAAATTATATCATCGATTTATGAATCGTTATTTTCGTCCAAAATGACACTTTTGTATTAAATTGCCCCCAACGTTTGTAACTTTTTACCATTTTCATCCAAACCACTAACTTAGTTTATTTTTTCTGTTAAGTTGAGGATATTTGGATGAAACTGACAAATATAAAACCACAAGGACGATTTTGGCAATTTACTCAAACCCTTTTTAATTTCTTTTATTTAATTATTTTTGTTACATATATAATAAAAAAGAATATACATGGAGTTTTTAGAAAAAAAAATTAATAGTTTTGTCACATAATTTTTATAAGTTTTCATCCAAATCACTAACTCATATTATTTTTTCTGTTAAGGTGAATGATGTTTTAAATTTTATAAATTGAGACAGAAATTAATTTACAGCTTCTTTATATATAAATCAGTTTTATAAATAGAAAACGTCATTGGTGTGCAACACATAACAATCGATTACAACTTTTAGTATTTATTAATTGTAGAGATAGAAAAAAATTGTAAAATGTTACATATTTTTTAAATGTGTTGAGCACCTAGGAAATATGTTGGTAGAAATAAAATATTTATTTAATTAAGATTATGAGGGTAACTAACGAATACTTATTCTGAGTGGGTTGAGTAAAGAAACTTTTGGTTCATAGCATTATAATTACAATTTGGTGGGTAATTTTAAGGTTTGGTAACGATACGTTGTTTGATAGAGGGGGGCACTGGCTTCTTTTTTTTCTTAGGAGCGAATTTAAAAGAGTAGAAGATGAATTACAAACTTGGTACATATGATAAGATTTTTTTATTTGACATTTTTCAATAAGGTCACCAGCATTTTAGTTTTATAAAATTTAAAGATTTAAGTAGATTTTATTTAAAAAAAATTGATGTATATAAAAAATTAGAAATTAATTTCTGTCTTAGTTTATAAACATACTTCGCCTTAATAGAAAAATTAACTTTGTTAGTGGTTGAATGCAAATTTATAAAAATTATATGACAAAGCCATTGTTTTTTTTTCATATAAAAATTGCATGTATATTCTTTTTTATTATATATGTAACAAAATTAATTAAATAAAAGAAATTTAAAAGAGTTTGAGTAAATTGCCAAAATCGTCCCTGTGGTTTTATATTTGCCAGTTTCATCCAAATATCTTCAACTTAACAGAAAAAATAAACTAAGTTATTGATTTGGATGAAAATGGCAAAAAGTTACAAACGTTTGGGGCAATTTGGTACAAAAGTGTCATTTCGAACGAAAATGGCAAACCTGCCCAAACGTCAAGGACGATTTTGGCAATTAACTCTATGTACTATAAACCTATGTTTACTCACCAACTTTTTAGTTAACCTTTTTATTTTATACATGATACAGGAGATACGGAAATGCAGTTTGAGACTTTACAAGCTTGATGATTCATATAGGATACATTGGACTTATACTTAATCAACAAGACTTTATTTCTTATTTCATGTTATGTTATGTTGGAAAACAATTAGATTCTTGTATTTGATATTTAACTTAATATGATTAAATACATTAATTTTATTAGTGTCATGAGTTATGAGTAATCTATAAGCCCCGACATTCTACCTTTAGTTAGGGTGTTACACTTGCACCTTTGCACGACTGTGAGCCCAACACGATTAAGACTAACCCGGTGAATGAACTCTTTTGAAGAGAAATCTAAACGATGACCTTTTTTATTAGATCCTTGTTATACATGGGAACAAACACATGATTGTGGTCCTTCTCAAACTCGTATACATGCTACGTACCGGTAGACCGACAAAATTTTACCTGGATACACAACTGAGGTCAAATACATTGAATGTTGATTGACAAACCTTAAGGGAGCTACATGTACGGTACCTGTGTGTGATAAGACCCTGCGAACTCAACATGTACCTGTGTGTGATAAGACCCTGCGACCTCTTGATGGTTCCATACCGTATTGACAGGGCCGGCCCGTAAGGCTTATCAACCTAGGCGAAGGCCTAGGGCCACCAAAAAACAAGGGGCTCCAATTTTACTTCTTTTCATATATTAGATTAGATTTGTTTTTTTTTTTTTTTTTTGCCATTTAAACACCATTTCTAGGCATTTCCTTTCATATACTAGACTTGTTTTTTGCCATTTAAACAATGTTTTCAGGTCCAAGATTTAGGATTTACACTAAGAGTCTGCATTGTCCACGCACACAACACATCAACCCTCGTTACTCGCGGCATCTTTTGAGTATCCAATGTGAAACTGATTGGGGATTGAGCGAAATTAGGGCCAAGATTAAGAGAAATCATCGCTATGGTTATTCAATGTCTCAAATCTCAATCTCAAATCTTTTATACCAATTCAATAGGGCCCTGACTTTGTAGTTCGCTTAGGGCCTCCAAAAACGTTGGAACGGCGCTGCGTATTGAGAAGCCAGCTTTTTCTACATACACCTCCTCCATCTATAGAACATCCTCCCATATGCCAAAAGAAGCCATCGACTGCGGCTTGTAGTCAAATGGTACATTGGGGGTCCAATAGCGTGCGTCGTTTGGAGTTTACCAACAACACGTAGGTTGGGAATCTGCATAGACGCGTAAAAAATATAGTCAAGCGTGACAACATAAGCATAAATATGAGGGTGCAAAAAATGACATACATATGTTTCCTGCTTGTATTGTCGCAAAAAAAGAACAAGATGCTACATTTTAGAAGCCATACACAAAAATATACAAATAACACAAAACACATGATGTGTAAAAAAAATGTTTAATAGATAAGACAAGACAAAAGAAATGTGAACAATGCTACATACCCCCCCCCCCCCCCCCCCCCCCCTCCTTTGTCAACAAAACCCTAGCACTAACTATTTTTTTTTACAGTGGTGTAAATGCAGGGCACATGGTATAAGTTTTTGATTGCATGAAAATATTCATGGCCACCATAGTGGGGGAAATGTCATAGGGACATGACACGTTCGTCCTTGTAAATGTTTTTAAAGATTTCAACTACCCTCATCAAAACCTAATAAAATACTATATCTTTATAAATACATACATTTTAACCATCGTCCTTGTAAATGTTTAAAGATTTCAACCACCCTCATCAAAACCTAATAAAATACTAATCTTTATAAATACATACATTGGATTAGGTTCAAGAGTGAACACTAGTGTAGTTTGCGAACTGAGTGAACTAATCCTGGCCATACACGTGTGTAGATCAATAGCCAAGATTTGATGTTGAAATACACTAGTGTATTTTACGATTTGATGAAGAGATCCTCGCCATACATGTGTGTAGATCAATGGCTAGGATTTATTCACTCAGTTCGCAAATACACTAGTGTTCACTCAAGAACCTCACCCTACATACATTTTAACCATATATCAAAAGTTCAAAACTACCAAAGTATTGTATCATTTTCATCACCAT
This sequence comes from Helianthus tuberosus, assembly GCA_030545235.1. Classification (NCBI taxonomy): domain Eukaryota; kingdom Viridiplantae; phylum Streptophyta; class Magnoliopsida; order Asterales; family Asteraceae; genus Helianthus; species Helianthus tuberosus. Next base: position 55,804 of record JARYGA010028230.1, on the reverse strand, counting down.
TCAAAAATGGTAAATTTGATCACAAACTCGCAAGGTGTGAAGGACTCTGAATATGGCAAAATCGTGTTCTCTAACATGATGGTTACAAGGAAGAGAAACCACTTCATCCGTACATGGAGGACCCTTGATGTCAAAATGGCTCTAGGAATTTTAAGTGTTCAGTTGCTTGCACTTTTCGCGCCATTTACGTTTACGTGGGGTGCATTTTGGGCAGCCTTACCAGCTACTTGTTCTTTGGAATTTTCGGCATAACTGTGTCCTATCACCATAAGTTAGCACATCACAGTTTCAAGCTACCCAAGTGGCTTGAGTACACCTTCGCTTATTTTGGAGTCCTAGCTTTGCAGGTTAATTAGTTTGATTTGTTTGATGTCCGTGCTTTGTGGCGGGGCAAGCGGGGAAATTTGGTCGTTATCATTTGGTTTGTACAGTAAAGTAACCTAAAGAGAATACCTAAATATGGTATCGTTAACAAACCAAAAAGAAAACAAAAAAATATAAAGTGGTAGTTCAACCAAAATGATATCAACATTTACGTCAAACGTAAATCAACTGAAAAACGTACATAAATATAAAAACGAAAACGTATTATATTTGAACTGACTTTATTTATGTAACAATTTACGTCAAAACATAAACCAACTTAAAACTCGGGAGGATACAAATGATATTTCACAATGTTTATAAAAAGTTAAGGGGGTATTAATGTCAAAACTGAAAGTTAAAGGGCTAAAGTATAAGAAAAAAAGACAAAAAGAAATAAAAAGAAAAGAATAGTTACTGTAACGCCGATGTGACGAACGCTATAGTAACTTTGACTTGCGTTTTAATATTATTATGTTAATTTCCTTATCTTTTAATAGTTTTACACCATACTTGGCTAATATAATTTTTTCTTTTCTTCTTTAACTCCTCAACTTTAATGGTGTTATGCTTAACGTCTCAACTTTCTTAAGGTTTTTTTTTTTTTTTTTTTTTTTTTAATTTTCGTTATTTACTTTTTTTTTCCTTCTATCCTTTGGCCCGACAACTTTTGTGATGACATGTTTAGCGCTTAACTTTACCAAGGGTTTTTCTTAGTTTTTCTTATTTACCATTACACATTATCCTATATATTAATAGACAAACCTTATGAATAGTAAGGGTATTATGGTCATTCCATTACCCATCTTCCATCATCATCCCAAAACACATACATCTCATCAAGTCATCAGCCCCTTTCATCTTCTCCACCTGAGATACCCCCAACCCACCATCACCGTTCCACCAACCATCTCCGGCAATAGTATCCTGGGACACGTGACAAGTCTGATGAATAAGTAGAACGAGAAGGAGATCGGAGAGAAGGAGCAGAAGAGAGAGAGAGAGACGGCGAAGGGTTTCGGCGCCACCGCGGCGACGGCTGCGGCGGTGGATGTTCACGACGGCGGCTGTAGCCGTCGGAGATGACGACGGCGGTGGCGGTGGTCGCTGTTTCAGGTTAGTGGTTCTACTCCGTTCATGTTCGGGTCTCAATTTGCTTTGATTTAATGAATGTTTGTGAGGTATAATCATGATCTTATAATCTTTGATTTGGAGGTTTCTGTTGTGTGAATTAATGATTGTTTTTGTTTGAACTGTGTTGCTCACCTGAATATAAATGGGATTTGTAAATTGAGTTTTGTTATACTGATTTTAAGGAATGGGATGGACCAATTTTGTATTTAGATGTTATCAGATTTTGGATGTGTCTTGTGTGTTGTTGATTAAGGTATTTATTGGCCCACTAATAGAAGTTGCAATTGATTTAGGAATCAGATTGAATGCGTGATTTGTGATATTCATATTTTCTCATTTTCATGATTATGCCAGTAGTGATTTGTTGATGCTTTGGTAATATTCTACGATTCACTTGCATTATATGTCTGTTTTGTATGAATAAACCACACCAGATACTGTACGAGACCGTTAGATTGCTCATTTTTATGACCATATCAATAGGTTTCAGATGAAGGTGACATCCTTTATGTGTTTCCAGAAGATTATCACTCAAAGCTTGCTTCTAAATCACTTTGGATAAAAACAGAACCTTATCTCGAGAAAGTTAAGGTATAATCCCAACTTTTAAGGTCGCGTTTGCCATTTAGATGTGTTGCCTAAGTAAAACTTACTATTACAAACCCACTTACGGATCAAAATGACAACTTTAGTGTCGGTCAAATTATTCGATTCAAACTCATGGTTTTGAAGGAGCAATGATCACAACTCTTGCTTTTGACTTCTTCAACCGAATCTTGGATAACCTGAAGGGTAGAAACTGTGGAAGCCCTTTTAGAATTAATGGGCCATTTGAAGTACTAAACAAATTCAATATGTATGTACTTTTGTGAAACGTAGCAACTTTAGAAATCTTTGGGAGTTTTTTTATGGATAGAGTATCTCCAACAAGAAAAAAAAACCCCTTTGAAACTAAAGTTGCCATTTCTTCTATTGGTTATTAGGATCAATGTCCATTCATAGTAACAAAACCTAGAAATGAAGCATGATAAAGATTTTAGCACAAAGATTAAACCTAGAAACCAAACATGTGACGCAAGAAATCCAAAAGAAAAAAACGTTTTAATGCTTTATAATCATATATGCTAACCACAATGTAAATCGCGCAACGCGCGTCGGGCAATGACCCTAGTTATTACTAATTTTTAACTTTTCAATGTTTTACGTTCGATCTAATCTTTGCGTATTAACACATCACAAGGGACGTGCGTGGTTCAACGTCATTATCTTTAATAGTCCCGTCGCAAAGCACGAGACCAAATACTAGACCAAGTCGATATGTGGTTATAAATATTTTTTATATGTATACGTGTTACACTCCAACTTAACCTCGAAACAATCGCTTTTATTGTATTAGTTGAGTTTTGAACAATTAAGTCTATCACACCACAACGCGTGCGGGTCAAATACTAATTTTAGACAAGTAGTAAAAAGTCTTAAACTTACCCAAATATAATAAATTTGTGTCTTACTAAGGTTTTTAAGAAAAAAAAAATAAGAAGACTCTTTTCATAAAGTAACACATTTCCATTATTTTTTAAATGTTAGTATTGACCGACTGCATATCTACCTGCTGGTTTTCATGTGTAGGTAAAACGACCAATAATTCATTTACTACTTGTGTGGATCTCACTCCAAGCTTCTTATACTAAGTTATATAAACTCTAATGAATTTAAATCATATATGTATATAGCGGGATCAAAACCTAATAAAATACTAATCTTTATAAATACATACATTTTAACCATATATCAAAACTACCAAAGTATTGTATCATTTTCATCACTATTCAAAAATGGTAAATTTGATCACAAACTCACAAGGTGTAAAGGACTCTGAATATGGCAAAATCGTGTTCTCTAACGTGATGGTTACAAGGAAGAGAAACCACTTCATCCGTACATGGAGGACCCTTGATGTCAAAATGGCTCTTGGAATTTTAAGTGTTCACTTGCTTGCACTTTTCGCGCCATTTACGTTTACGTGGGGTGCATTTTGGCAGCCTTTACGAGCTACTCGTTCTTTGGAATTTTCGGCACAAGTGTGTCCTATCACCGTAACTTAACACATCACAGTTTCAAGCTACCCAAGTGGCTTGAGTACACCTTCGCTTATTTTGGAGTCCTAGCTTTGCAGGTTAATTAGTTTGATTTGTTTTTATTTTTTATTTTTCATTCTTGGATGCTTTACTCGTATCAAATAATTAAACATGTGTCACTGGATCTTCTTTTAGCTACACAATTATATATAGATTAATTAGCAACTAGGAGTTGATGCCCTTGCTTTGTGGCAGGGCAAGCATAGAAATTTGGTCGTTATCATTTGGTTTGAACAGTAAATTAACCTGAAGAGGATACCTAAATATGGTATCGTTAACAAACCAAAAAGAAAACAAAAAATATAAAGTGGTAGTACAACCAAAACGATATCAAAATTTACGTCAAACGTAAATCAACTGAAAACGTACATAAATATAAAAACGAAAATGTATTATATTTGACTTGACCTTATTTTCGTAACAATTTACGTTAAAACGTAAACCAACTTAAAACTCGAGGGGATAAAAATGAAATTTCACAATGTTTTTAAAAAGTTAAGGGGGTATTAATGTAAAGACTGAAAGTTAAAGGGCTAAAGTATAAGAAAAAAAGATAAAAAAAAATTAGAAGAGAAATAATTACTGTAACGCCGATGTGACGGACGCTATAGTAACTTTTACTTGTGTTTTAATAATATTATGTTAATTGCCTTATCTTTTAACAGTTTTACACCGTGCTTTGCTAGTATATATATATATATATATATATATATATATATATATATAGGGTTGAGTTATATGGAAAACCCCATCTTTTGGAGAAAACCTTGGAAACTCAACCTCATCCATTGATTGTGTTTGATCAATGGCTCTACTTTTTTTGGGTAATTATTAGATTTAAAATAATTCTTATACAAAAGCTAGTACAACTGCAAGGGCAATTTGGGTAGTAAAAAAGGGGCTTTTTGACCATTGAAAATAACCCACTCCACTTCCCTATGCAGTACTATCAAATCACCAACTCTTTCTCTTTCTCTTACCTCTTTCTCTTTCCTCCCCCACCCCACAAACGTGAAGAAGAACAAGAAGAAGATGATCTCATTTCAGAATTCAAATATCTACCTTCAAGATTCCAAGAAACACTAATCCCAGATCTAAAAGTGATCTCAACAAACACTAATCCCAGATCTAAAAGTGATCTCAACAAACACTAATCCCAGATCTTTTAGAGAGAGAATGATGGCAGGACAAACGTTTTTAGAGAGATGATTTTTTTGTTTTAGAGAGAGAAACAACAATCTTCATCATGTTCATCTATAACACCAAGAACACACATACAAGTGTGTGAGAGAGAAGAAGTTTGAAGTATGTTGTTTTAGAGAGAGAACGATGACAAGATGAATGTTTTTAGAGAGAGAAAGTTGATGTTTTAGATAGAGAAACAACAATCTTTATCACAAAGACACACGCACGAGTGTGTGTGTGAGAAGAAGGTTTGAATATCTTCTTCGTGTTCATCGAACGGTTATAGATCCAGTAAGTGTTCTTGAAATATCATTTCACACTAGATTTTTTGTTGAAATGGTTGTTAATATGTTTTTGTGTGCTGAAAGTGTTTTAGTAATGGTTAATGTGTAGGAATTAGGTTCACCTTTTGTAAAATATAATTACAAAATATATAATAACGAAACTCTCGTTATTCGTAGGAAATATCATAGTACAATACCGGTTGCAATAACTAAATAAAAAGAATATAAAACATAATTATATATACCAATCTTGATTCAAGCCGCATCTCTGGTGGGTCCTTCACGCGCACTTGATAGCATCCTAGACTCGAGTATTCATCATCTTGAGTCTTGAAAAAAATACTCATTGACTGCAACAAAGAGCACACTAAAACGTTAACGATTTTGGTTGAGGCACGTGTTCAACACGCTTCCCTTAAAACGCGCCTCTACTAAAGACAACACGTCTGTCTCCCAGGGTACAACAGCCGAAGCAGTCTGTACTGCCGGAGATGGCTCACGGGCCCAAGGTTACATCCAGTAATTGTAGTGTTTGAACTCATGTGGTGGAAAACAAGTAGAGAGTACTCATCTCTCTAGTTGGTTTTCAAGTGTTCATCCTCCTTCTAGTATTCTTCATGTATGAAGCAATACCATATTCTTGTTGTAACAAAAAAAAAAAAAAAAACACATAGCCTACTATTTGTACAAGACTTAAGGATTAGTGAAAGGTTTACTTAATTAGTCACTTAATTAGAGACTTAAAAACTCTTATAAAACTAATTAAATGTCATTAAGAAGCTCTACTCAAGAGTTTCTTTTTTTTATTTACCACATGAAGATTCTAATTATTATTTATAATTTTATTAAATTATAAATATATTAAATATCCATTCACCAAATTTCCAACAATCCCCCACATGAATGGAGATTGTTCAAAACACTTAAAATTTCCAATGTAACCTCGACAGTTGAGTTTTGCATACGATAGGTAGGTGTTACCCTTTGAACCTTCGCTCATGAAATGCACTTAGCCCACTAGCTCTGAGTAGATCTCGATGTCTTTGAACTCATCTGCCATTTGTGTAGACGATAATACACTTCACACAAGACTCTCCCTAGCCGGGCCATCACCTCATAGTCGTGTCCAATAATGGTCGTGGAACACTTTCCTGGTTCTGCGAGAGCTCTAGGAATTGTGCCCCCAATTCCATTCGAAGCGACCCCACTTCTCTCTAATATAGGTGATTCTCCTTAGATCATTAAAAGCATTGTGGTTATAGTGATTTAGCGAAATCATTTACCACATATTATGCTTAGCCTCACTCTTTGTCACTGAATATCATAGGAATAGACTAGGACGTATTTAAACACCCTTTTATACTTTAGGGGTATGTATAACCATATATACTAGCTTATGCATATCATTTATGCCCCCAACAGTGACCACCTTTAGGCATATAAGTTAGTTGTCCTATTGAACTAAGATCTTGGGATCTCCAGTCAGTTAAGTTAGGTGTCCTTCATGTACCTTTTTTCCATGGGCTTCAGTCTCATTCCACAACTTGATCTCTAATAAACCCACAGGTTGTTGGATCCATACCATTAACAAATAACTTTGCGTATTTGAGATCAGTTGTCATGATGTGTTCTTAACTCGTAAGTTAATTTTGCCTATTGTCAACTTCTAAGACTATAACCTCAGTGGCCATCTGAATCTGGTTATAATATATGTCTTTGTAAGATACGCTTATCATTTAGGGCAAACACATCTCCATTATACACTGCGACCTTTGTGTCCTCCACATAGTCATCTGTTTGCAATGTTAGACTGGATTACAAAATCCTCATTGCCAAACTTTTATGATACAAATGCAAGACACCCCCACATTTAAGTGTTATAGGATATCATCCAGATGGGGTAATGAAAACCATTTCTACATACCCTTATAGGGTTGTTTCTAAATGGATCCTCCCCCACATTTCTTGCCATTTGATCAACATTTCTTACATAAGCTTCTGAGCTAACCAAAGCAACACATGCCATTGTCATAAGTTTGTCACCAACTTAGAATAATTTTAATTTAACATCTAGAATAAGCTTAGACAATGAGTTCTCCTCATTAGCTTTTCGAACAAACTCTTAAAAAGTTACATGTCTTTTCCTTATAATGAATGAAAATTCTCCCTCAACTTTGTCTATACATAAATTCTTTTTGTGTTCATACACATTTGAATGTTTAGAGTTAATTAGTCTCTGTCAAGACCCATAATTAACCAAGTACTAGTCTAGCATGCTTTAGACTACAATACTTTAGCATGTGAACAGAAGATGCATCATTCTGATTCTTCACAGCCCTAAGGATATCATAGTATCACTTTCCAACATTCATCCCTTGTTAAGACAAAATAATGAGACTTATTCATAATCCTAAAACATCATTATTTAGGAAGGTCTCACAAATTATTGTATATAGCACATAGCTAAATTTCATCATTCATTTAAGGAACATAACTTGTTTACCTTTGATCTCCAACATTCTAGCATTAACTCATAAGTACTTAAACATAAGTCTTAATCCAAGTCACTTGGTGAACACATTCATCACTAACAAGATGAATGTTTCTCGTCTACAATCACTATTATGTGTGAAATAGAGTCAACTAGATTGACACTCAACAACATGGCATTCATAATTTGCAATAAGTGATTTGCACAAATCTATTGTTATTCATTAGGAGATATGTATATTTAGGATGCTCTCCTAAATGAAGGTAAAATCTCCATATAGATCTAACAGTAATCAAGTGGTAGACGCATCTACTTATAAATCTTCCAAGATTTATTAAAGGTATACAATAACATATAGTACTTTTACTTTCATATGTTAGAATTCACACTTGTGAATTTTTCAATGACTTCTAATGAACTATGTCGACTTGAATGTCGTTAGTGTATTTCATCTCAATACACTCACTACGTTCTTTCATTACTCACTCATGATGTGGTTATACATTTGATGTTTCGTTTTTGACTTTTAGTCAATGTAACAACTCTCAAGTTGTTTATGTCCATGTAATTTCATGTACTATCCGTTTAAAACCATATTCTTTAAAACAATGTATAACCGACGTTATAATTATTTTCCACAAAAATAATTTATACGTCACAACCATTATTGATTTATTTCTTTGTAAAAAAACTGCATGTGTTATCCGAAGATATTAAACACAAAACAATAAAATACATTGGAAACTAAATTATAAGTGCCAATCACTTTTGAAATTTAAACGGAAACATAGACAATATGTAGACATCAAATAGCAAAGTGTTTTTATCTTCAACACTTTATAATCTGACCGAAATCTTCTCAACAATATCGTCCCATGGCATGTCTTGAGGTACTTCCTCAATAAGACTCCATGCACTTGTAAGTACAAGTTCCCATTTCATCTTTAAACTTTAAACTTGGACAATTATGCTCAAAACAACACCAAGTTGTTAAAAATACTACGTTTAAGTAGTAAACTTGAACAATTAAATTTGTTCACAACAACACTGTCACGGCCCCCGACCCGGTTTGACCCGTTTCAGGAGCCGCGGGACAGAAAATCCCGTGGTATTTATTTAACAGCGGAAGTTTTCTTCAGGATCTTTTAAAAACTGTAATTTCCCGATTATTTTATTTCACAACTCGGGATAAAACCCCGGTAATTTACAATCATAAGATTTCACGGAGAAATCTTTATTTTACAAAACATGTTTCTTTATTTTATATTGAGCCACTTCCTTAAGCTTGCAGTGCTTCACGGCACTTTTCTTGGATCACAATAGATCACCTGAAACATGTTTGAAAAAGGTTTTGTCAGCGGGAAATACTGGTGAATCATTCATTTTACTAAAACGACCCGTTTGTTATAATTTACAGTATTAAGGGAGATTACATTGTTTCAATATATCAACCAACTACCCACAGTATTTGTCACTCGACCGGATCTGTCACCATGGTCATATCACCATTGGCCACCCGTTTGTCCAATGGTAAAGATTATCAAGTAATGCATACAAAACCCCACATACTGGCTGTAATTTGGTGATTACAAAAACTTAATCCCTGTAATTATAACTTTGAAAACATTTAAGAATTTTATAAAGCAATTTGATAAAAAGAGAATGACTCACATTGCAGATTTAATTTGAGCAGAGCCTAGCCAATTGATTAGCCTTTAAACCTAGTTTAAATAACAATGCACACAAACTAGGTTAGTAACTAATACAGCATTTACGATAACTCACGAGATTAAACCCTCACATCGAATGACAAAGTGCGATACTTAAACATCCATTGAATTAACAACGAATGACAAAGCATGAACCCTAATGTGGGCAGCACTTAAACATCCATTGGATAGTTTAATCGATCGGACATTGAATCGTAGCAGCGATCGAGTTATTACCCTGTATTGCGGCAGCACTTTGTGATCTGTGTGTGTTTTTGTAGTATTCAGACAATATCTCAACATATATTTTGAATTTTTACGTCGAACTGAAGCCAGGAATCAAGTCCCACAACCTACTATTTATAGCTGAAAAATCGTCCCCCTCGCGCCACGCGAAAGGTCTCCTTGTGCGCGTCGCTTGGCGCGAGAGACCCTATTCTACTATAGGGTTGCTCCGTGTCCAGGTAGCTCAGCTGAGTTGGCGGCTCATTCAATTTCAATTTCGACAACAAACTGTGTGGATATTACCAATTAGGGTTTACCCCCCCTGAGTTTTAGGGGCCCTGATCCTGATTCCGATTATTCTGAAAATTTTAGGGTTTATGCAGAATCACTTGGGTTTCTCAATTAGGGTTTCCTATTGGACAAATTAATTTAATAAATAGGACTTTTGATGAGAGTTGTTACATACTCCCCACCTTAATAAAAATCTCGTCCTCGAGATTTACTGGAACAAATAGGGGTACTTTCGCTTCATTTCTGATTCCAGCTCCCAAGTGTATTCAGGTCCTCTCTTGGAATCCCACTTAACTTTGACTAGCACCAATCTCTTGTGCTTGAGGAATTTAATCTTTCTGTCTTCGATTTGAAGAGGTTTCTCTACGAATTTCAGTTTTTCATTTACCTCTATATCTTTGAGAGGTACTACCAAAGATTCGTCAGATAGACATTTCTTAAGGTTGGATATATGAAAAACGTCATGTACTCCTGCCAGTTCCTCTGGTAATTGTAAACGATAAGCAACTGGTCCTATACGTTGGATCACTGAAAATGGTCCTACGTATCTTGGACTTAGCTTTCCTTTCTTACCGAATCGAACTACTCCTTTCCAAGGAGAAACTTTCAATAGTACTTTGTCTCCGACTTGGAATTCTAACGGCTTGCGTCGATTGTTGGCATAACTTTTCTGACGATCTCGAGCCGTCTTCAACCTTTCCTTGATTTGAGTAATCTTGTCGGTCGTCTCTTGCACTATTTCAGCACCCGACAATTGACTTTCTCCTATTTCTGCCCAACAAACTAGAGTTCTGCACTTTCTTCCATACAGTGCCTCGAATGGGGCAGTTTCAATACTTGAATGATAACTATTGTTATAGGAGAATTCAATTAAAGGTAAATGGTCGTCCCAATTTCCACCAAAATCTATCACACATGCTCGGAGCATGTCTTCCAGAGTTTGTATCGTCCTTTCACTTTGCCCGTCTGTTTGTGGATGATATGCAGTACTCAAATTTAGTCGAGTTCCCATTGCTTCTTGGAAGCTAGTCCAAAAATGGGAAGTGAAACGACTATCCCTATCTGATACAATGGAGAGTGGAACTCCATGTAAGGATACTACTTCATCTACATACAACTTTGCTAACCTTTCCATGCTAAAGGTTTCTTTCATAGGTAGAAAGTGAGCTGATTTGGTTAATCGGTCCACAATTACCCAAATCGCATCATTACCTTTTCTGCTTTTGGGCAACTTAGTAACAAAATCCATTGTTATGAGTTCCCATTTCCATACAGGCATTTCTAATTGTTGTAGTAGCCTTGAGGGTTTCTGGTGTTCTGCCTTTACTTGTGAACAAGTAAGACACTTAGAAACATATCGAGCTATATCCTTTTTCATTCCTATCCACCAAAAGTTATTTCTTAAATCTTGGTACATCTTATTGTTTCCAGGGTGCATGGTATACCTAGATTTATGGGCTTCTTCTAAAATCTTATTTCTTAATTCCCCCTGCTTAGGTACCCAAATTCTACTTTTGTGGAATCTCCAAATTCCATCAGCTCCTTGTTCTAATTCTTTTAAGTATCCTTTCATTCCTTCAGCATCATCTTTAATTGCTATTTCTTGAACATTCTTCAATTGTTCCATTAAATCTAATTGTAGATTTAACCTGAGAGCACGAACCCGTCGTTGTTTCTCATGATACTTACGACTTAAGGCATCAGCAACTACATTTGCCTTTCCTTCATGATACCAAATATCACAGTCGTAGTCACTTAGGATTTCCATCCATCTTCTTTGCCTCATGTTTAATTCTTTTTGCCCAAATATATACCTTAAGCTTTTATGATCCGTATAGACAACAAATTTACTTCCATACAGATAATGTCTCCAAATTTTAAGGGCAAAAATTATGGCTCCTAACTCTAAGTCATGAGTTGTATAGTTTTCTTCATGCTTTTTCAATTGCCTTGAAGCATACGCAATTACCTTCTTGCGTTGCATTAGCACACATCCAAATCCTAGTTTTGAAGCATCACAGTAAATTTCAAAATCTTCAGTCCCTTTTGGTAAAGCTAGAATTGGGGCATTTGTTAATTTTTTGCTTTAGAATCCTAAAAGCTTCTTCTTGTTTAGGTCCCCATTCAAACTTAACTGCTTTACAGGTTAGCTTAGTTAATGGTACAGCTATTTTGGAAAAATCCTTAATAAACCGTCTATAATATCCAGCTAAACCTATAAAACTTCTAATTTCCATTGCAGATTGTGGAACCTTCCATTTGGTAATTGCCTCTATCTTAGCAGGATCTACGTGAATTCCTTCGTGATTCACCATGTGTCCTAGAAATTGTACTTCTTGCAGCCAAAATTCACACTTCGAGAATTTGGCATAAAGCTTTTCTTTTCTTAACAAAGTTAAGAGTGCATGCAAATGCTCACAATGCTCATTCTGACTTTTTGAATAAATAAGTATATCGTCGATAAAAACAATTACAAATTTATCCAAATACGGTTTACAGATTCTATTCATCATGTCCATGAATGCTGCAGGTGCATTCGTTAATCCGAAGGGCATGACTGTAAACTCGTAATGACCATACCTAGTTCTGAAAGCAGTTTTAGGTATGTCTTCTTCCTGTATCTTCAATTGATGATATCCGGAGCGCAAATCTATCTTAGAAAAATATCTAGCTCCTTGAAGTTGATCAAAAAGATCATCAATCCTAGGTAATGGGTATCGATTCTTAATTGTAACCTTATTCAATTCTCTATAATCAATACACATTCTCATTGAACCGTCCTTCTTCTTTATAAACAACACTGGTGCTCCCCACGGGGATGAACTAGGTTGTATGAAACCTTTACTTAGTAATTCATCTAATTGCTTTTTCAGTTCTAACATTTCTGTGGGTGCTAACCGATAAGGTGCCTTGGCTATCGGTATAGTTCCGGGAATTAGATGAATCCTAAATTCTACTTCCCTATCTAGTGGTAATCCTGGTAATTCTTCTGGGAATACATCTGGGTATTCTGAGACTACAGGAATTTCCTTAAGTTCTTTACCCTTAGTATTAATGATTACTGAAATCATATATACTATTCCTTGTTTTCGTTCATAACTAGCAACTTTCATTACTGATATGAACTTCATGGGCTTACGTGGTTTATCTCCTGTAATCATAATTACTTCTCCAGTAGGTGCCTGAATCTCTACGGAGTTCTTATCACAAAGGATTCGAGCATGGTTGGCTACTAACCAATCCATTCCTAATACGACATCGAATTCGGCTAATTTCATAGGTAATAGGGTTGCAGAAAATTTATGACTTAAAAGTTCTATTTCTACATTTTGCAGAACCTTATTTATTTTGACATAATTCCCGTCTGCCGTTTCGACTGTAAAAATCTGCCTAATGCTGGTTAAAGGTAAGTTAAGAGTTTGGCAGAATGAAGTATTTATAAAACTTTGGTTTGCACTAGAGTCAAATAATACTTTTGCGTAAATGTTGTGAACTAAGAACGTACCAGCTATCACATCAGGGATTAGCTCGGCCACCTGAGTTGTTAATTGAAAGGCTCGAACATTCTTTTTGGTAGCTCTGTCAGCTGGCTTAACTTTGTTGTCTGGTGGTTTAACCAATTTAGGACATTCTGTTTTGAAATGCCCTGCTTCTCCACAATTATAACAGATTCTTGTTTTCCTTCTGCAGTCTTCCTCACGATGTCCTATGGCTTTGCAAAAGTTGCAGGTCACATTACATCTTCCATAATGTTTCTTTCGGCAATTCTTGCAAAATGGCAAGTTTGAAGATTGCCCTGTTCCTTTTCTTTTGAAGCTGTTATTATTACCCGTACGAAATCCTTGGGTAATTTTTTGTGCCAGTTCCTTCTTCCTGTTTTCATCTCTTGTGCATACCAGTTCATCAGTTAGGGTGTTAGCTAATTCCACAGCATCGTCAATAGTACGAGGTCTCGCAGCTTTAACGATGTTACGGATTTCACTAATCAGTCCCCAAATGTAACGAGAAATGAGTACCGGTTCTGGCGAAGCCAGTGTTGGTACCACTCTAGCATATTCAAAGAATATCGAAGTATAACCGCGACAATCTACACCCGTCATACGATGATTTAGGAACTTATTTGCCATTTGATCTTTTTCATATTCGGGACAGAATTTTCTTTCTACAAGACTCTTAAATTCTTCCCAGTTCATGGCATAGGCCCTATTTCTTCCCTTAGCTTGTAACACCGTGTTCCACCATTCTAGCGCCCCTTCTTTGAATAGATTTGATGCATACATGACCTGATCGTCCATGTCACATTTACTTATTGCAATTACTGCCTCGGTTTTCTCTAACCAACGCAGTACTACAGTTGCTCCTTCATTGCCTGTAAATTCAGCGGGTTTACAAGCAAGAAATTCTTTGTAAGTGCAACCAGGCATTGCAGCTTTCATTTTCTTAGGGAGCGGAGCTTGCCGTGGTTCATTATCATGATTAGTATGATTACCACCTTCATTTACACTATTACTGAAGTTATCTTCAGAAATACGTTTACTAGGAACGATTTGTTGAGGTTCGATTGGATTTCTAACAGCAGCAACTATTGCTGGAATAGCATTGGCTATTCCCTGAGCAACGATATTTTCTATGTCTTGTCTATTTAGAAATTGATCCTCCGGATGTTGTTCAGATTGATTAACTTCATTAACTGTTTCATTACCCACGTTTGCCATCTGGTAATTAATTTATATAATTTATTAGTATCGAATAAATAACAATTATACACAAAACCATCATACAATTTTCACAATACACATATAACCAAAACTATCGCTTTCTCGATTCCCATCTTTTATATTTTATAGTATGCATCAATACACACTATTATCTTACAAAGTTTTATTTATAGTTATTTTATAGACTGATTTTACTATTACACAACCACAGTTTCATAAACCCACTATCCTTTGTCAATTGATATTTCAGTAACGACGTTCCCTCTCGTCGTATTTCCAGGAGATCTGTTCTCCTATGTCCCTGATTCTATTTCCTGCATCCACCAGTTCTTCGCCAAAGTGGCGGAGTTCAGCTAAATTCTCATTGCTCATAGGTGGGTTAGGTATAGGTTTCGGGTCGAACTGAGGGAGAAAGGAATAAGGACTGTTGAGCAGGTTTTGAAACTGCCAATCATTTGTCCACCACTCATCCATTCCTAAAGGTTAGGTGTGGATTATGGGTTCTGGAATTGCTGGTTCTAAGTTTACAGGGAGTTGATTGTTGACAGGATAGGAGTAGAAATTATTATTGATAGGCCTGACAACATCACAGCTTGCCAAAGCACGATCTAATTCTTCTTGAAAGGGTAACTCCTCAGCCTGTCTAGAGCTTTCCCCAATTTCCCTTTGGGTTTGCCTAGAACCTTCTCCATATTCCATTTCCAGTGGCCTAGAACCTTCTCCAAATTCCATTTCCATTTGCTTAGAATATTCTTCAAACTGCATTTCCATCTGCTTAGACTCTTCCCCGACTTCAATTCCCTTCCCCTTGTCTAAGGGGTTTTCTATTTTGGGAATCTTTCTAGTGGCAGGTTTCCTCCTACGCACACGCCTCCATCCCATAAACCTCCTCCTTTTCTTGGGCTTGGGTTTCTCCGGAGGTGGAGCATTGAATTCAATAGGTTCTTCTATGTTGGGTATATACATATTGAAATCTCTAGAAACCTCTATTTTTACCGGATAGAGATTTAAATTCTGAAGGGCTTCAGACAAGTCACTCATGCTGTTTAGCATATATGCAAAATACACAAAATGATAAGTTAAAATTTTATAACAAAATTTCATAAATAACCTTTAATTATTATTTCATACTGGGTAAAACAACTGAGAATTAAAATACACTAGGGTTTATTGTAAACTTATTTACTTACTGGATCAAGTTTCTGACTTATAGTTAATAAAGTTGCTAAAACTTAGATGTATTTAGAGATTTGCATTCACAGCTACAGTAGCTAGCATATAAAGATCTGCCCATTTTTCATCTAACTTGTCTTCCCACAGTGATTTATTGATTAATTCCTGGGTTTCCTGTTTAACTTTCTTCTCTCGGGATTTCTTTATTTTCTCCTTACTTTTCCTAATAATCAGACTTCTTTTATTAGGAGAAAGTGGTTCCTCATATTGTGCTTTTCGCACAAATATTCCTTCATCGGGAATTTCAGACTGATTTGAGGATTTTATTTGGGATGAACTTCCCTTCTCGTTGGATGACCTATCTAATTTAAGATAGATATTTGAAAGCTTTTGCTTACCCATACTGTACACAAATATTCAATTAATAAAACACATAATCACAAAATAGCAATTAGTAAAATTAAGTATTTTCTAATTGGCTTAAATCAGTGGCTCTGATACCACATTTTTCTGTCACGGCCCCCGACCCGGTTTGACCCGTTTCAGGAGCCGCGGTACAGAAAATTCCGTGGTATTTATTTAACAGCGGAAGTTTTCTTCAGGATCTTTTAAAAACTGTAATTTCCCGATTATTTTATTTCACAACTCGGGATAAAACCCCGGTAATTTACAATCATAAGATTTCACGGAGAAATCTTTATTTTACAAAACATGTTTCTTTATTTTATATTGAGCCACTTCCTTAAGCTTGCAGTGCTTCATGGCACTTTTCTTGGATCACAATAGATCACCTGAAACATGTTTGAAAAAGGTTTTGTCAGCGGGAAATACTGGTGAATCATTCATTTTACTAAAACGCCTCGTTTGTTATAATTTACAGTATTAAGGGAGATTACATTGTTTCAATATATCAACCAACTACCCACAGTATTTGTCACTCGACCGGATCTGTGACTATGGTCATATCACCATTGGCCACCCGTTTATCCAATGGTAAAGATTATCAAGTAATGTATACAAAACCCCACATACTGGCTGTAATTTGGTGATTACAAAAACTTAATCCCTGTAATTATAACTTTGAAAACATTTAAGAATTTTATAAAGCAATTTGATAAAAAGAGAATGACTCACATTGCAGATTTAATTTGAGCAGAGCCTAGCCTATTGATTAGCCTTTTAACCTAGTTTAAATAACAATGCACACAAACTAGGTTAGTAACTAATATAGCATTTACGATAACTCACGAGATTAAACCCTCACATCGAATGACAAAGTGCGATACTTAAACATCCATTGAATTAACAACGAATGACAAAGCATGAACCCTAATGTGGGCAGCACTTAAACATCCATTGGATAGTTTAATCGATCGGACATTGAATCGTAGTAGCGATCGAGTTATTACCCTGTATTGCGGCAGCACTTTGTGATCTGTGTGTGTTTTTGTAGTAATCAGACAATAAATCAACGTATATTTTGAATTTTTACGTCGAACTGAAGCCAGGAATCAAGTCCCACAGCCTACTATTTATAGCTGAAAAATCGTCCCCCTCGCGCCACGCGAAAGGTCTCCTTGTGCGCGTCGCGTGGCGCGAGAGACCCTATTCTACTATAGGGTTGCTCCGTGTCCAGGTAGCTCAGCTGAGTTGGCAGCTCGTTCAATTTCAATTTCGACAACAAACTGTGTGGATATTACCAATTAGGGTTTACCCCCCTGAGTTTTAGGGGCCCTGATCCTGATTCCGATTATTCTGAAAATTTTAGGGTTTATGCAGAATCACTTGGGTTTCTCAATTAGGGTTTCCTATTGGACAAATTAATTTAATAAATAGGACTTTTGATGAGAGTTGTTACAAACACCAAGTTGTTTTTCACCAAATAACATTTTCTAACACGCATGTTATAAAAAAATGTTATAACAAGCACACTATAGAATCGAACGTTTACATAAAACGTTTTCCAAAGATATAGTTTATAAAATAAACCATTTCTCATCATCTTTAATGCACACATAGGCAATTAAATGTTTACATAAAACATTTCTGTTCATTATGAACAATCTCTAACCTCGTATTTGTGACACACATTTTCTAACACATGTGTTAGAAAATTTAAGTCATTTTATATATACAAAACATGACCAAATTAGAGCATTAAATGTCATCAATAAAACACATCAAATGTCATCATTAAAACTCTACTTAAGAGTTTCACCATATTAAGAGTTAAGAGTCTCAATAATTATAGACTTAAACTCTAATAAAAGTCATCAATTGTCATCATTAAAACTCTACTCAAGAGTTTCACATATGAAGAGTTAAGAGTCTCAATAATTATATATTTAAACTCTAATAAAACTCGTCAATTGTCACCATTAAAACTCTACTTAAGAGTTTCACCATATGAAGAGTTAAGAGTCTCAATAATTATAGACTTAAACTCTAATAAAGGTTATCAAATGTCATCAAATGTCATCATTAAAACTCTACTCAAGAGTTTCACATATGAAGAGTTAAGAGTCTCAATAATTATATATTTAAACTCTCATAAAACTCATCAAATGTCACAATTAAAACTCTACTCAAGAGTTTCACCATATGAAGAGTTTAATTAGTAATTAAAATTTCACTCAAATTGATTTAGAAATCACAAATCAAAGTTGGTGATGAATCTCACACAACTACACTATCACTTTATAGTGATTTAATTTTTGAAGCCAATCAAACATCAACTTCAATGTATGACCTTTTATTTCTAAATCATACAAAGCATTAAAATCAATGCTACAACAAATTACTTATATAAAATGTTTACATAAAACATTTCAAAGCATTTGTATTTTAACCATTTTTAACAATCATGTTAAAATGAAAGAAATTCTAACGCGCACGTTAGAAATATTAACATTTTCACAAAATGTTAATTCGACTTGCTAAAAACACATATATGGTTCAAATAAATAAGTCATTCCTAATACACACGTTAGTAACTAAACAATTAAAAAATTGCTTCCAAACTAACGCGTTTCATGAACGTTTCTAACACACATGTTAGAAGACAAATGATTACAAAAATCATTATAAGACTTATTTGTTCATATCAATCCATGGGTGGATGAAGAGTCTACTTTAAATAGAGACTTAATAGAGACATAAAACTCTAATCAAGTAACATAAAACTCTTATTTAAAGACATAAAAAAAACTCTAAATAAGAGAATTTAACGTTTACAAAAAAACGTATGGTTTACACCAATAATTCCGGTCTAACACACATGCTAGAAAATTTAACGTTTACAAAAAACGTATGGTTTACACTAATAAACCCGATCTAACACAAAAGTTAGAAAAATTATCGATTCCCAAAATCGTTTCAAAAACCAAACGGTTGAACCAAAACTATTCGTTTTGTACCACGGTATAGGATTTAATATTGTATCTCAATCTCAAGAAATCCAAACACAACAAGTTGTACCACATACATATTTCCCACGAAAATATTTACAAGATCATAATCTTTAAATTTTTTTTTATTATAAATCCTTTTGTGAACCCAAAATCCTTATAAATAAGGTTTTTAAGATTGTACCAACAATCTCACGAAATCTGTTTTAAGTTTGTAGGAATTAGGTTCACCTTTTGTAAATATAATTACAAAATATATAATAACGAGACTCTCGTTATTCGTAGGAAATATCATAGTACAATACCGGTTGCAATAACTAAATAAAAAGAATATAAAATATAATTATATATACCAATCTTGATTCAAGCCGCATCTCTGGTGGGTCCTTCACGCGCACTTGATAGCATCCTAGACTCGAGTATTCATCATCTTGAGTCTTGAAAAAATACTCATTGACTGCAACAAAGATCACACTAAAACGTTGACGATTTTGGTGGAGGCACGTGTTCAACACGCTTCCCTTAAAACGCGCCTCTACTAAAGACAACACGTCTGTCTCCCAGGGTACAACAGCCGAAGCAGTCTGTACTGCCGGAGATGGCTCACGGGCCCAAGGTTACATCCGGTAATTGTAGTGTTTGAACCCATGTGGTGGAAAACAAGGAGAGTACTCATCTCTCTAGTTGGTCTTCAATTGTTCATCCTCCTTCTAGTATTCTTCATGTATGAAGCAATACCATATTCTTGTTGTAACCAAAAAAAAAAAAAAAACACATAGCCTACTATTTGTACAAGACTTAAGGATTAGTGAAAGGTTTCACTTAATTAGTCACTTAATTAGTCACTTAATTAGAGACTTAAAAACTCTACTAAAACTAATTAAATGTCATTAAGAAGCTCTACTCAAGAGTTTCTTTTTTTTTATTTACCACATGAAGATTCTAATTATTATTTATAATTTTATTAAATATCCATTCACCAAATTTCCAACATAATGTTCATGTATTTTAAATAAATCAAAAACTTTAGGATGAGATTTTGAACGAGTTTTTTTGTTGGTTTGGTTGCTTGTTAGGGGCTTTTGATCTTAACAGTAGCTGTTTTTTTGTTGGTTTGGGTTGCTTGTTTGGGTTTTTGATCTGAACAGTAAGTGTTTTTTTGTTTGGTTGCTTGATTCACAGACTCAGGCCCATAACATGTGTTAAGCCCCCTGTTAGAATGTTATATAACGTGTGTTGATTTACAGAAACAAACCCATAAAGATATTCAATTGACAAGCTGGATGGATGTAGGCGAAATTAATGCGTGTTCTAGTAATGGTTAATGTTCATGTATTTTAAATAAATCCAAAACTTTAGGATGAGATTTTGAACGGTTTTTTTTGTTGGTTTGGTTGCTTGTTTGGGGCTTTTGATCTTAACAATAATTGTTTTTTTGTTGGGTTGCTTGATTTACAGAGACAGACCCATAACATGTGTTAAGCACCTGTTAGAATGATATTTAACGTGTGTTGATTTACAGAAACAGATCCATAAAAGATATTGAATTGACAAGCTGGATGGATGTAGGCGACGTTAATGCGGGGACACTGAATAAGTCACATCCTTTGGGAAAAAAGTCTTCGTTTATTTATAACATGTATTGGTGGTTCATGCTGTAACAGAACACCATGATGTAACCTGACATGTGTTCATGTATAACATGTGTTAAGCCCCTGTTAGAATGATATATAACGTGTGTTAACATTTTGTTAATTAAAAAAACAAGTAATATCTATTTTATTTTTGTTGATGTTTAAAATATCCGATAATGTGGATACTGAGCGTAAAACTTGTACAAGTTAGTATGTAACGTGTAATATGAAACGAGCCATTTATGGTAACACATGTACCGGTAATTTTGGAATATATAATATGAAACGAGTCATTTGTTTTGCACATTTATGAATGTATAACATGTGTTAAGCCACTGTTATAATCTTTTTGTAACCTGACATGTATTCATGTATAAGCTAGTGGTTTACAAAACACCATGATGTGTATATACTGATCTAACATGTGTTACAATTTGTCTGTTCGGAACATGTAATTGCTTAACATGTGACAAGGGTGAAAACAGTCGACGGGGGCGATGAGTTTAATGGTGAGCTTAGTTAATATCGTAATCTTGTTGTAACCCTACTTGTATACATATGATAACATGTAAGCATCCATTATAACCCGACTTGTATTCATGTATATGAAAGTGGTTTGCAAAACACCATGATGTGCATGTACTGATCGTAACACGTGTACAAGTTAATAATTTAATATGGAACATACAAGTTAATATTGTAACACCGTATACCTGGGATAACATGTTTTAAGCCTCTGTTATAATCTTGGTTTAACCCAATATGGTGTCATGTATAAGCTAGTGGTTTCCAAAACAACATGATTTGTATATACATA
The DNA here is from genome assembly GCA_030545235.1 of Helianthus tuberosus. NCBI lineage: Eukaryota > Viridiplantae > Streptophyta > Magnoliopsida > Asterales > Asteraceae > Helianthus > Helianthus tuberosus. Next base: position 34,235 of record JARYGA010028230.1, on the reverse strand, counting down.
CATACTGTAACATGTGTTACGCGCCTGACATGTATAACGTGTGTTAAGCCTCTATTATAACGTGTGTTAAGACTTCCAGAATGGATGCATAAACTCCAATAGTAACTTAATAACAACATAGTATACCTGATATAACGTGTGTTAAGCCTCTTTTATAACGTGTGTTAAGACTTCCAGAATGTGTTAAGTCCATACCATTTTAACATCATGTACTAGACAAAACAATAAGAGTCTCACATTACATATTACTAGTAAACGAAAATACATAGCACTAAGAAAAATGGTGGGCCGTTTACTATACCCATAACGGTATAACTGATATAACGTGTGTCAAGGCTCTATTATAACGTGTGTTAAGACTTTCATATCACATGTAACACATGCATGTCCAGAAGTTCAAACTATAACACTTGTTACTTGCATGGTTGCAAAAGTCGCTAGGCGCTCCCTAGTCGGTCGACCGGGGAGTTGAGAGTACTCGGCATAGGCGGGGAGTACTCGGGGAGTACTCGGACATGTTAAATTATAAAGAAATTAGTTTTCAGAAATTAAATATATGTTTAATAACATAAATTTACTAATATTTATAACAAAATACGTGAAAATGATATTCATTATTTAATATGATAGTCATAGAAATTATGTTTTATTATTTTTTAAGTCAAACTCGGCCCGAATTGACCTACTAGATCCGATTTTGGCCGAGTTTAACTGCGTTTGATCGATTCCGAGTAATTAGGCGGAGTTAGAGAAAGTCGCCTCGGCAGCCTACCTTGTAGCGACTACTCGGGGAGTACTCGGCCTTGGAAACCTTGTTTTACAACCATGGTTACTTGTGTTGTGCTGTAACATAAACATGGTCATGATCCTTAAGCATCTGATCCAAGTTTGACGAAACCAATGGTCCCGAGAATTGGATCTTGTTTCTCTTGTATCCATCACCATCCTAATAACAAACCAAGAAGACTGGCTTTTTGTTTCAAACGCCCAAAACTAAAACCTTCCATGTAAAAAGATATCACAAACCATTAACCTATTCCAACAAGCTGGTCATTAACATATATAACAAAGGGTCGTTACATATGTAGCTGTAAAAAATGTAACATGTGTAGCTACGGGTTGTAGTAACAGGATATGCCATCTAGTAGAATCACCACCTGGTAAGGATGAAAAAAAAAAGACAAACATTTTATTGAAAATAACATCACCGAAAATCAAAGAACTCATAAAAAAACTCAAAAGTAATGAATCTAACATCAAATCTGCTTCAAACCCATATGTTTGAAACACATATAGATCTGAATCAACTAAGAAGACCGGATTTTTGAAGAAAGAAATTGGGCACACAAAAATTTCTTCTTGGTCTTGATTTAAAATTTTGAAATAAACAAACAAAGCTCAGATTTTAAATCTATCAAATATCATAAAAAGTATAAATCTAAACAAATTACATAAATAACAAAAGTAAAATCTTTAAACGTGTTTCTCTCACACTCATTTGTGTGTGTGTTCTTGGTGTCCAGATGAACAAGATGAATATTGTTGTTTCTCTATCCAAAACATCAGTTTTCTCTCTCTAAAAACAGAATTAAAGATGTGATGAGAGCAACACCTTACTTTCTTTTCTTGAAGAGCTTCGATAATTGCTTCGATCCTCAGATTTGGTGGCTTCAATAGAAAGGAATGAGTATAAGATCTACATCTAGGCCTTTGAGAAATGGTTTGTTCAAATCTGATAAAATTGAAAAAAAGTGTTCTTGATGTTTTTTAGAGAGAGAAAGATGAAGGAGTTGGTAAGAGGGTGGGGTGAAGTACAAAACTTATGATGGTGAATGAAATGACTTACAGTCATGTATTGGGGTGTGTGTATGAAATGATTCAACATGTGTAAAAAGACAATCCTACCATCCAAAGCTCTAAAATCATATGTTGATGTGGAGCAATCTAGACCACACAATAGGGTTTGCTGAGTTTTCTCATTTAATTGGGTTTTCTCCCAATACTTACCCTATGTATATATATAGGGGAAGGTTCATTTGAGAAGAAAATTTTATTGAGAAGAAAAAGAATAAAATGGTACAATTGTAAAACACTAAATAGTTTTTTTCTCATCTCATTTATTATTATGTTTGACTAATTAATTAGTCATTAAGACTATAATCCTCCACACTAAATATTTTTGCCTACACACATCAAAAGTTATCCTACACATTTCAAAATTTATCTTACACATTGAAATTTATCCTACACAACTCGTAATTTATCCTACACCCCTTGTATTTATCCTACACTATAAATGAATTTTTATTTTTATTTTTTGTGAAAAATATATATCTTAAAAATAAGTTACAAATTTAATATAGTTAGTTATTAAAGATGAAACTACCAATTAATGATGTATGTAAGTTTACTAATATACCCTTATAGTTACATTAAGTACAAAAATTAAATGAAGTTTAATGAAGAATTTCTATTGGTTGAAATTTCTTCTTTTTACAAAGAATTTCTTCTCATTTGAACCCTCCACTATATATATATATATATATATATATTTCTTCTTTAACTCCTCCATTTTAATGATATCATATTTAATGTCTCAACTTTAATAAGGTTTATTTTTAGTTTTCATATTTTTTTTTCTTCTATCCTTTGGCCCGACAACTTTTGTGACGACATGTTTAGCACTTAACTTTAACAAGGGTTTTTCTTAGTTTTTCTTATTTACAATTACACATTATTACTAATTTTTAACTTTTCAATGTTCTACGTTCGATCTAATCTTTGCGTATTAACACATCGCAAGGGGCGTGCGTGGTCCAACGTCATTATGTTTAATAGCCCCGCCGCAAAGCACGAGACCTAATACTGGACCAAGTTGATATGTGGTTATAAATAGTTTTTATATGTATACGTGTTACACTCCATCTTAACCTCGAAACAATCGCTTTTATTGTATTAGTTCAGTTTTGAACAATTAAGTCTACCACACCACAACGCGTGCGGGTCAAATGCTAGATAAGTAGTAAAAAGTCTTAAACTTTCCCAAATATAATAAATTTGTGTCTTGCTAAGGTTTTTCAGAAAAAAAGAAGACTGTTTTCATAAAGTAACACATTTCCACTATTTTTTTAAATGTTAGTATTGACCGACTGCATATCTACCTGCTGGTTTTCATGTGTAGGTAAAACGACAATAATTCATTTACTAGTTGTGTGTCACTCACTCCAAGCTTCTTATGTTAGCGTAAATTATTATTAAATAATTTATGGTGCCCTTATTGATCATTTATCTAATAACCAGATCAATATTTACCTTAATATACCTATAAAATTAACTGAGCTTTATTTCATGGACATAAAGGCCCGTACTAGTTAATTAGGGTTTCCCCTTGGGTGAAGCATATAAATACAGGTTATTGGGAACCCTAAAGACACACCATAAAGTTTACGGCCCCCCTCATTACAATCTGTTATCATCCCTCTCCATCCTAACTGCTCACCCTAAACGGGAACCGATCAAGATGGCTTCTTCTTCATCTCTAACTACTACTGGATTGTCAGGTATGTCAAGATCCCTAAAGTGTTTTTCCATTAGATATTGAAAGAACTGATTAACATGTGGTATCAGAGCAATGTTACTCAGTTCTTAAATTCCATTATGATCTGGAATTGAAATCGAAAAAAAATATATAAGAAATCGCTTGTAGTTTTGGTTTTGATGACGGCAGTAATTATTATATATATCAAATGATAAAGGGTTGTTGCGCCAGTTGATTTCATCATATTTATGATTTAGCCACTAAAGTTTTAGTTATTTGAAAATTTACTGGAACATCCATGGATAATATTTGAGTTTTATTGGTGGAAGGGGTGGTTGGGCAAAACGTGTCATCTGTGTGCACAACCATTTCAACACATTTTTTAATGATTTCTCTTACTTTCGTTTTTTTTACAATAGTAATTGTCAGAGATGTTAAGATACAAGTTATGCATTTATCTCTACCCATCAATATTTTTTATTAATTAAATAAAATAAACAATACCAACTAAAAAATACATGTTAACATATCAGGAATTTTAGCTTTCAGTTTTTTTTTAACTTAAAACAAAATTCCATTTTGTAACCGATCGTTAGTCAACACATTTATGTATTGCTATTGCTATATCGAATTTGAACTTTAGTATTCGTTTTATGGATGTAAAACATATGTTGATATTCTTTTGGACATAACACAACTTTATTTTTGGGTCTTTTTTTTCGTTTGCTACTTGCTATACTAGCACCGTAACAAATCCAACCAATACCGACCGAATCCTTCTGCATAGTGAACCCGCCGCAACGCGCGGGCATCACTATCTAGTTAAATAATAAAAATGAACATTACATCAAATAATAAATGCATACTAGTTTGATACCAATATTGTTATTGGTTTGTCATAAATTCCTATCACAAATTTATAAATTCCCATCACAAAAATTGATAAGATTCGTAACTTTATGCTTTATGTGAGTTTTTTTTTTTTTTTTTTTTAAATCTAAAGCTACAGAATTCTTTTATGGATCATACTTCATGAATTTTAATTGAAGTTAATTGGTATTTGATGATTTTTTTTCGTAATCTGAATTAATTTAAAATTGATATAAGTAGCTAGAGTGGATTTATTTGTTTCCATTGAATGGTTATTTCAAATCTTTAGCTTTGTTTACGACTATTGCCATGAATGTTTCATATGGTATCACCTAATTTTGTGATAGATCAGATTTTGATTATGTTTCCTAAAGTTGTGTAACTTTATCTCCAAGTTTCGTATAAAGATTAAACGAATAATCAACTTGGATAAACCTAACTTTTAAATATTCACTCAACTAATTCTTTTGATTGATTTAAAATTTGCTTAACTAAAATAACATTTTTTTTTCAAGTTCTCACTTCTGCCCAAAGGTGATGTGTTTACTTGTGGCGTTATTTAGTGAACTTAAGCATAGTCACTTAGGTGTATATCCTTATTATATGAATAAGCATAGTATAACACTTGCCTTATTACATTTGTTCATATCATATACACATGACTTCTGCCTAAGATGCAAGAGTGTTTCATTTTCTGCCCAAAGGTGATGTGTTACACTCATGTCTCGCAAACATTGACTTGTGCCTAAAATTATGGTGTTTCAACTTCTGCCCAAAAGTGATGAGTTACACCTAATCTGAACAGTCTGACTGTTCATAATACTTGTATGATTGGTCATAGCCAAAGCGAAAACCGTCATTCAAGTAGAACTGTAACACCCCAAAAACGGGTTTGGTAATCAAACCACGTTAATATTAATGACTTGGTAAAATACCGTTAGTGGTAAAATTTAACCCGGTGAATATTAGGACTTAAATAAATAATCCTAATATTAACTAAAAGGTGAATAAAAGCTTTTAAGGAAATAAAAAGGATAAAAGGCCCGAGTTAACGGGACCTAAAATAAACTCAGTCATAAATGTTCCCAAACCCGCTAAGTTAACTAGGAATATTAAACCTAGTTAATAAGTGGGAATATTATTGAAAATAATTAGGTTGTGACCTAATTAATAACTAACCAAACACGAGGGACCAAAGCCGGGTAACTTGAAAATGGAATTATAAACTTAAAAACAAAACACAACACACACACAAGAGTGTGTGTGCGTGCGTGAGATGGATCAGGAGACAAGCTCTATGGGAGCTAACCCTAAACTCAACAAATTCTTCAAATTGGAGGATCAATAGAAGGCCAAACTCGGATTTGAATGCGTAGAAACGATCACCAAGTCAAGGGGATCGTAAGGTATGTCGAATTTCTAACATTCGTGAAGTTGTAAAAATTTGATAATCATCCTAATCGCGAATTAGGCATGAATTAGAGAAACTATGGCTAGATTAGTGATGTATACTTGCTTAGGAACGAAACCCTAAGTGAAAATCATACATAACATGATATAGATTGATGAATTTGGTGAATTAACACACTTAGATAAGTGGGTTTTGATGTTATGATGAAATAGATGATATAGATATGCTTAGAATCATCATGCATGGTAAGTAATCAGGAAATACTTAAACAATTTGCAAGTTTGAGTATTTGATCATAAGTGATAGTGGTGAATTTTGATGTTAATCTTGGTAAAAATAACTAGTTATGAACTAGTTGTAAATGTGTAAAATTTTATGCACATTAGGTGTTTGTTAAAATGCCTAAATGAAAACTAAAGTGTTGAAATTAGAGTGAAAATGTGTATTGAATAATATGGCAAGTTATATGAAATATGAAACAAGAAGAGTTCTAATCATCATGTTGATTTGAACTAATGTTGTAAATCATGTGATCGAAAGTAGTTACTTTAATAAGCTAAGTTAACTAATCATGAAGTCGAATAGTGGTTTCGACTTATGAAATTAATTGAGATGGAATAGTCGCGAATAATTATGACTAATCTAACCATCTTACAATTTACAATGATAGTTTGACGATTAACAAGCTAGGTGAAAGCTTGGGAACAAAGCGGGTCAAACGAAGCAAGAATGACGGGAAAGCATTGTTTGGAAGTAAGGTAAGTATGGCTTACACTAGTCTTATGTTTAGAATATTCTCTTATCGTATTAGTTACGAATAAGATAAATACATAGCTGAGGTATGATGTTTCGGCGTGTAGACGTACGAAACAAGATAGTCGAGCATGACAAGAAACCATGTTGATGGTTTAAAAATGGGTTAAATCGGTAATTTGATCATTTTATGACAAATGGAAAAATGAACTTTTAAATGGTTACCTTATAGGGTTAACCAAAACAAACAATAATGGTAAAACGGTAAATTGGTCACGCGTCGACCATAACTATTGGTTTTAAAAGACACTTATGAAGTAAGCCTTAATAGGCCGAAAAGTATTAAAAAAATGAATTATAAGTAAAATGACCGCACGATGTAAATCGGAGCGAGTCATATAGTCGAGATGAAAATACATGTCATCTCGCTAATATAATTGGTCATTTAGACCAAACGGGTCAAAGGGTGAAGATACCACCTTTTGATTATAGCGACTAATGATTCTGTCGAGTTATATGATTTCAGGAATAAATGTAGAAATGATATTTGCATCGCTATTATTTAGCGAATATTATAACAAGGCATTAAAACAGGTCAATACATTGACCCGAGCCAGGTATGTGTAATAGAGTGATTATTCATTTAGAACATAAGGTTCAATGAGCATTAGATGAAGTCTTAGATAGACAATGGGTTACTTAAATGGGTAAACCGAATGTTTTAAAAGAGGGTCGTGGCGTTTCGAAAAGCATAATGACTTTTCGAACAAGATCATAACTCAAAAGAAGAATTATGGGTCAAACATGCTCTCAAAAGACCTTTCCGTAATTGAAAGTCTAAAAAGGACCAAAGCGCCCATGTTGGCTAATTCGAACAAACAACCTTTAGAGGTTGTTTAGAAACGAGTTTTATGATTAGGTAAATGCTTAGAATAAGTATAGAAGTTGAAAAAGGTATTATATTAGTCAAATGGCACTAATTGAGTTTTTGCCGTAAAATAATGATTCGAGAGGTAAAATTTGGTTTTTATAGATCACCACATTAAACCCACCATAAATACAGTTGTGGTGGGAGATTATAGGATAAGAAATGTGGTGATGGAATGCTAGAAGCAATCGAAAGCGATTTTAGGCTCGAAAGTGCTTAAATACCCTTAACGGGTCAAAATAAGCATACGAGCGAAAACGGGTTTAAATTGTGTAATAAACCTGTGATTAGAACCCAAAATGGTAGATAACATTAATTTGAAGAAGTGTTTGTGATATAGGAATCAAACAAATATGTTTGCTTGATAAAATGCATAAACGGGTAAAATTCGATAAAAAGGTAACGAGTCGAAGGCTTAAAAGTCTCAAAATTTATTTATGTTGGATGTTGGATTTTAACTCCATATGATGGAGAATTAAATTACGGACGCGTAGGAAAAAGAATCGGGTAAAACGGATTAAAAACGAGAGAGTTATGCTCGTTTCCGTGAAATCAGGTCTTGCTGGATATGTACAGCAACTGTTTAAGCAACATTCTGTGAAAACAGGGGCTAGGCATCACGCGACGGCCCTAGGCGTCACGCAACGCCCTTTAGTTCCGGAAAAATGTTATTTTTTTGTTTGTTTGACCCATGGAACTTGTTTAAACTTATTATTTAACTATCAAAACTAACTTTTAAGTTGGTTTTGATCATAGGTGAATGCCAAGAGTGCCCGGATGAAGATCAAGCTCGATGAGGAACCGAACACGATAAAATACAAGCTTCCGCGTGACGTTTCGTCGTATCTTTTAAACGACGAATTCAATTACATTAAATTGTTCCTTAACTTTTAAATTGTAAAAGTTTTAGTAAACTCGTATTGACATACTTACGTGTAATCGTAAAAACATGCATTTTTATGAAACTTATATAAAATATTGTATTAAACAAGCAAGGGTGTTACAAGTTGGTAATCAGAGCTCATGGTTAGAGAATAAAGTGTGTTCGGTTCGAGGCTTGATCGCAAATCCGGTAAGTACATGTAAGTTAATAGTTTAGCATGCTGAAGTGTTGTAAACAACACATAGGGCTATCGTGTGATACACGTTACCCCAATTAAAATGATTGAAGTAGGCTTAACATACCTTAAATAACCTTTACATAACTTAGAAATAAGTTTTGAAGGCTTTGGTATGGCAAAAACAAGTTAATTCGCTTACAGGGACTAAACTTGACAAACTGCGAAAGTATGCCAATTTGAACTGTAACAAACATTCCGAAACATGACCATAAGTTAAACATACCATAAATATCCTTCACATAGCTTAGAAATAGGCTTTGAGGGGTTCGGTGTGGTAAAATAAACTTTTGTGTCATTTAGGGACTAAAAGTGTCAAAAAGTGCACAAGTTTGCATTTTCGCGCATAACTTACGTTCTGAATACATCCGGACATCCAAAAATTTATGTAAGCACTAAAATATTTTATTTTAGTGTTTGGCTTGAGAAAAATCCATCCGTCACGCATTTTGGATCGTTTTTCGCGCTTGTGCGCATTCCGTCGTAATTAAGCGAACATCGCGTTCGTACGACCAAACGAACCAACATCTGAGATATTTTTGAGCATGTTTCATGTCCACAATGTTTAGGCATCATTTTAGGGCCTTAAAGTTGGCTTTACGGGCCTTAGAAGTGTCGGAAATGGCCTTAAACACGTGCAGGGACTGAAACTGTCATTTCTGAAACTTTGTTCTGATCTGACATGGCCAGGCGGCCCGCCTGAGTTTATGTGCATCCTGACGTGGGCCGCGTCAGCCTTCTGGACCAGATTAACTGCATTTAACAGCAGATTCCAGCTGTTTAATCCTCAACCACACACTCACACATGCTTAGTCAGCTGATAAGAACCATTTTTAGCCACCATAACTTGCCAACACATGTACGGGTGGGATTCGAGCACGGTTTCCATGAAACGATCTTAACGGTTACCCGAAAACTATAAATACCCCACCCCACAACTTCAAAACCCACTAGAATTTTGATCTTAGAAACTCTAAGTTGAAACCATTGTTTCATACCTGAGATTCTTGGATCGAGATTAGCATTCGGGGACCCTTCGTAAGTATTCTTTCGTTCTTTTATTGCTTTTCGAGTCTTTTCGAGTCTGAAAGTCAAACTTTGTTTGACTTTCTGCGTTGACCAGTTTATGGTCAATGCGAAGTTCGTTTGAACTTCGCAACGTGAGTGTAATCACGTTGGTTATAGTCCCTTGGGACTATGCCTACTGATTACCACGTTGTCTAGGGTCGTAGGGTAAGCGATCTAATAAATCGCTTATACCTTCGAACCCGACCCATTTGGTCGATCATTAGGATCCGACCAAACACATTAGGTGACCATAGTATATAGGGAATAACCTTCCGAGGTTATACCTTATGGTCGCTTCGTTTGAATAGTTGTATGATAGGTAGTTTATATGCCTTAGGTAAATTACCAGAATACCCTTTTCATGTATAATTGGTAATTAAGCATATGTAACCTAAACTTTTGTCACATAACTGATTATGTAACATGTTTAGGCATATAACACTTGTCATAGGACTAGTTAGACGTTCCGAACGCGTTTCACGCGAACGACTCGTTAAAGTAGCATAAGCTACCTAAACGGGTCGTAAACAATTATGTTAGGTTTCATTTAGTATGTAGGCTTTGTTAAACCATATTACACGAGTCTCCACACTCGTTTGGTTTACGAACCCTCATGCTACCCGATCTTCCGATTTAGGCCCGGTTTATTAACATAGTTACCTATATTAGGTGCCGTTTGATTCCGTGATCTCTAGCATTGCTTGGTGGTTATCTTAGGACTTCTGAGCAATCTCAAGTGAGTACATAGACCCCTCTTTTACTGTTTTCAAACTGTTTTGGGGTGAAGCATGTGTACCTATCTGTTATTTTCATGATTTCAAAGTATAATTGATTATACATGTTATTACTTATCATTTGACAAACTAAATGACTATCTATGGTTTAAACACTGATTTCTCAAAGAACATAAAATAAAATGTTGAATTGTACTTATTTTATGTTCACCAGACCGATTGTTAGTATGATATAGCGCTATAGGATTAGACACCCCATTCCTGTTGTCATGGAATGTCTGAAACCAATTTGTTTCTCCATCCAAATAGGGATTGCCTTTGTGGTATCCCTATAGTCTCAAAGGTGTATTTTGATGCACTAGGTCTGAATGAATTCTTAAATCACACTATTAAAGTATAGTTTGATATACTCTCATGTGTGGTATTGTACAAAACCAACATATATCTTGTTACACATCCAAAACATATTTTGATATGTTATTTACAAAACCAAAACATAGTTTAATATGTTATTTATCACATCCAAAGCATATTTTGATATGTTATTTATGAAACCAAAACATAGTTTATTATGTTACTTACAAATCTAAAGTATACTTTTGATATGCTACTATAAGGTTATTTATTTAACCTTACATTATCTTACAGAACATAACTTTTGTTTACACATTACATGGTATACATTTAGCTTGGGTTATACAATAATATTGGACTAATGGTTTAAACATGAACATTCTATTTTGGTGGTTTGGTTTAAGTGACTTAAATAACGAGATGTGAGTAATATGATACAAGCATGGTGGATACGCCGCTGGTACTTCCTATATATAAGTGTTTGTATGGTATTACATATCGTAGCGTTATTTGAATCATTTCAGTTTGAGACGTAGAACATTTTATACAAATAACATACTTTTTCACAAGACATTGATTTACAAACAACTTATCTTATACAAACTCATTGTACATGGTTATTCATTTAACCATACATTATTTTCTTATTTATACATATCATCTGATCTTATTGTTTTTCAAGCGATTTACAAGACAAAGCAAATTACAAGGATCATGACTGACTTTTGTTAAACAACATTTTCTAAACTTATAAGTCATGAATCCTATATTAACAAAACCTATGTATCTCACAGGCATTTTTATGCTGACGTACCTATTTTTACACATGTTTCAGGTACTGCTTTGCAATGATTGTTGATACATGCTACACTTAGGATGGACTCGTGCCTTAGCAACTTTAAAACTTGGAAGATCATAGTTGTACTTATTTGATTGTATTAAAACAATGAGTTCATTTATTCAATAAAATGAAATTATTTATGCCATGGTTATGAAACAATAATTCTGTTACAACACTCCCCGACGTTTCCGCCACGTCTAGTTGCTTTACGTGGTCGGGGTGTGACAAAAAAGTTGGTAGCAGAGCCAATGGTTATAGGGAATTAGGTTATTAGTAATGCTTTGACCTAGTCTATAACCTTTCTAGGACCCTAACGCGAGTTTACTTGCGTTTAGTCATAAAACAATACCGTCACCTATCCTTAGGCGACGACCACAACAAGAACATAAATTTCAAAACCGCTTTGAAAACTAATCATCTGTTCTAGGATGATTGATTACTAGGTTTTGAACCCTCTATTGTAAGGTTTTGAACCCTTTATTATATGGTTTTGAACCCCTTTGAGTTTTCAAAATCTCGTCAAGGTTTTGGGTTTTAAATAATGTGAACACGTGCAAACTGGAAGGGTGAATGCCTGTATTCTGGGTTTTCTGTCTAGGCAAGCACTTCGTATATATCTCATCAGACGCGAGACCAGTTGTGCTTACCTGGGAATTCTTGGGATGAGTGTTCACCTATAGGCGAGCATGTCTTCGTGATACATTATTTTTGACCCATTTACTTTGATTTGTCACTGTGTGTATTTTATTTGCTTTGTAATAACAAACAAATAACCACTATCCTTGCTTTCATCAGATTTGTTTCATCTCATTCTTTTCGTCTAAATTCTCTCACTCGTTTCCTTTCGTGTTTCCTCTTTTAGAATGCCTCCTCGACGCGAAAACCAGATAGCGAATGCCGAACTGGCGGAAATAATCGCACAGCAAATGGCTGCTGCCTTCCCAAATCTTTATGCTCAAATGATGCAAGCCATCAACAACAACAATGGTCCATGCAATTTCAAGAGTTTCAATTCAGCTAAACCGCTCAAGTTTAGTGGTTCTGAGGGAGCAACTGGGCTTCTTCAATGGTTCGAGAGCATTGAGAATACCTTCCGTCACATTCAGTGTCCTGAAAATCGCAAGGTCGAGTTTTCTTCAAGTGTGTTTCAGAAGAGGGCTCTCACGTGGTGGAATGGGGTTATGAGAGACCGCGGTGCTGAGATTGCATTAGCACAAACTTGGGCTGAGCTTAGGGCTCTTATGATGAAGGAATTCTGTCCTCATCATGAGCTAAGGGCTCTAGAAAGGGAATTTGATGATTTGAAGCAACACAGTGGGGAACATCGAGCCTATACTGACCGTTTTGAAGAATTGAGCCTGTTGTGTCCTGCTATGGTTACTCCTGTGGATAAGGCGATCGAGAAATATACTGATGGTCTTCCTGACCTAGTTCAGGATATTGTTACTGGCAGCAACCCTACTACTGTCAGACAAGCCATTGAATTGTCTGCCACTCTAACTGAATCCCATATCAGGAAGCACAAGCTATTTCGGAAGGGCGACTCAAGACCATCTGACAAGACTGCTCAAGTGGAACCAAAGGAAGAACCTGCTGAGGTGTCCAAGAAGAAGAAGCGCAAAGCCTCTCAAAACTGCACTGTAACTGCTCAAGACAAACATGTTGCGCCAAACCAACCAGCACAACCTCGCAAAAGGCAAAACTATGTTGGTACCGCACCTTTGTGCAACAAGTGCAACCGTCATCATCTAGAGCAAGAGCAGTGTCACAAATGTACCCACTGTGGGCGGTTGGGACATTTGATCAATGTTTGTCGTTATGCAAATCAAGCTGCTGCAAACCCTGCTGCTGTTCAAGCACGGTTCCCTCCGGGGTCATGTTATAACTGTGGTGACCTTACCCACTACAGGAACAATTGCCCAAGACTTGTTAACATACCTCCAGCGCGTGGACGAGTGTTTAACATCAATGAGGCAAACATGAACAATGATGCAGCAGTGAACATTTAGTGTTTTGTATTTCCTTGGTTATTATCTTTTGAACTTCAAGACAATTCGGTTGTTACATAAATAAAGATTTGTTGTTTTTATTTCTGTAAAAATTATGCGTTTATATGAATGATTGATGCAACCTTATGATGTCAACCTAAATATAAACTACTCATGTGGTTCTGTTATCTTATGATCATTTGTGATCTCCCCAAGAACCTTAAACACTAGTTTCTTTTAAGAAACAAAGCCAAACTCTTATTGAAAAATCCTTCTATCTTTATAGATGGATCCTTGAAAATGCTTAAAGTGCCAAATGAAATCCATGGATTGGATTCCTGATGTGCTTTAATTATCCATGCTCAAGACAACAAATTAAAGAATCAAGTTAACTAATTATGTGTTTATGTGTTTTCTTACATGTTTTGTGGTTGTTTGTGATCCATCCAAATCCTCGTAAAATCTTTCATATCTCATATGAGGGATTCATAGAAGGATATCCAAAGTTACTATCTTAAATCCTTAATGGGCTTCTACGTTGTAGTCAAGTCCCTTGGGTTTTAAAGTACTATTCTATAATTGGACCCCTTGGGTGGTCTAGTTAAACAGATTGATTTGAAAATCTGATTAGAAATATCATGTGATGATATAATTAAAAAGATCCCTTAAATGGTCTATTTAAGGAGATCGTACGACGGTCTAGTTAAGAAGATCATGTGTTGATCTAGTTAAAAAGATCGTTCGTTGATCTAATTGAAAGGACCCTTTGGTGGTCTAGTCGAGTCGCTTCATGTTTATTCAATTGATTTTTCCTCTACACATTATGAAATGAACTGTGCGGACTGTGCAAGGAATTACGTAATTATGGAGGCCTACATAATTATGGAATTCAGTGCACAAAAACCACAAGAAGTTTTGTCATGTGTTAAGACCTATAGTGACGAGAATAATGATACGGGAGAAGTCTTGGACCTTAACCAATGTCATTTATTCTCACACTCCCCAATACTGATCTCAATCACACACCAAGTTTCCTATGATAAGTCTTCATAAGAAACGTTCTTCTGTCCGCAGTTCAAAAATTCCATGTTTTACTACCACAAGGAATTCACTTTGAGGGTTAACAAATTCGCTAAGATTCCTAACATGGCCCAGAGTTTTACTTAAGGGTTCAATGGATCTATTAGAAGGCGAAACTGTCACAGCTGTCTTCACAAGTTTTCTCTAGAATTAAATTTCGGGACGAAATTTCTTAAAGTAGGGGAGACTGTGACACCTGTGTCACTTCAATCATCAAACAAATGCCAAACCAATGAAATATTGTATTTCATATTTGGGATTTGTAAAAATATGTGTATCGTTTGCACATATCAACTCTTGTTCGATTTTAAGCTTTAAATCGCTTTCTAGAGGGTTATACGCGCTCTGATGCGTAAATATAACCAGTTTAATCCAACGAACACTCCGGAATAGTGAAATAGGCTTAACATACCTTAAATAACCTTTACATAACTTAGAAATAAGTTTTGAAGGCTTTGGTATGGCAAAAACAAGTTAATTCGCTTACAGGGACTAAACTTGACAAACTGCGAAAGTATGCCAATTTGAACTGTAACAAACATTCCGAAACATGACCATAAGTTAAACATACCATAAATATCCTTCACATAGCTTAGAAATAGGCTTTGAGGGGTTCGGTGTGCTAAAATAAACTTTTGTGTCATTTAGGGACTAAAAGTGTCAAAAAGTGCACAAGTTTGCATTTTCGCGCATAACTTACGTTCTGAATACATCCGGACATCCAAAAATTTATGTAAGCACTAAAATATTTTATTTTAGTGTTTGGCTTGAGAAAAATCCATCCGTCACGCATTTTGGATCGTTTTTCGCGCTTGTGCGCATTCCGTCGTAATTAAGCGAACATCGCGTTCGTACGACCAAACGAACCAACATCTGAGATATTTTTGAGCATGTTTCATGTCCACAATGTTTAGGCATCATTTTAGGGCCTTAAAGTTGGCTTTACGGGCCTTAGAAGTGTCGGAAATGGCCTTAAACACGTGCAGGGACTGAAACTGTCATTTCTGAAACTTTGTTCTGATCTGACATGGCCAGGCGGCCCGCCTGAGTTTATGTGCATCCTGATGCGGGCCGCGTCAGCCTTCTGGACCAGATTAACTGCATTTAACAGCAGATTCCAGCTGTTTAATCCTCAACCACACACTCACACATGCTTAGTCAGCTGATAAGAACCATTTTTAGCCACCATAACTTGCCAACACATGTACGGGTGGGATTCGAGCACGGTTTCCATGAAACGATCTTAACGGTTACCCGAAAACTATAAATACCCCACCCCATAACTTCAAAACCCACTAGAATTTTGATCTTAGAAACTCTAAGTTGAAACCATTGTTTCATACCTGAGATTCTTGGATCGAGATTAGCATTCGGGGACCCTTCGTAAGTATTCTTTCGTTCTTTTATTGCTTTTCGAGTCTTTTCGAGTCTGAAAGTCAAACTTTGTTTGACTTTCTGCGTTGACCAGTTTATGGTCAATGCGAAGTTCGTTTGAACTTCGCAACGTGAGTGTAATCACGTTGGTTATAGTCCCTTGGGACTATGCCTACTGATTACCACGTTGTCTAGGGTCGTAGGGTAAGCGATCTAATAAATCGCTTATACCTTCGAACCCGACCCATTTGGTCGATCATTAGGATCCGACCAAACACATTAGGTGACCATAGTATATAGGGAATAACCTTCCGAGGTTATACCTTATGGTCGCTTCGTTTGAATAGTTGTATGATAGGTAGTTTATATGCCTTAGGTAAATTACCAGAATACCCTTTTCATGTATAATTGGTAATTAAGCATATGTAACCTAAACTTTTGTCACATAACTGATTATGTAACATGTTTAGGCATATAACACTTGTCATAGGACTAGTTAGACGTTCCGAACGCGTTTCACGCGAACGACTCGTTAAAGTAGCATAAGCTACCTAAACGGGTCGTAATGGGTCGTAAACAATTATGTTAGGTTTCATTTAGTATGTAGGCTTTGTTAAACCATATTACACGAGTCTCCACACTCGTTTGGTTTATTAACATAGTTAAACCACATACTCTAAGTTGAAACCATTGTTTCATACCTGAGATTCTTGGATCGAGATTAGCATTCGGGGACCCTTCGTAAGTATTCTTTCGTTCTTTTATTGCTTTTCGAGTCTTTTCGAGTCTGAAAGTCAAACTTTGTTTGACTTTCTGCGTTGACCAGTTTATGGTCAATGCGAAGTTCGTTTGAACTTCGCAACGTGAGTGTAATCACGTTGGTTATAGTCCCTTGGGACTATGCCTACTGATTACCACGTTGTCTAGGGTCGTAGGGTAAGCGATCTAATAAATCGCTTATACCTTCGAACCCGACCCATTTGGTCGATCATTAGGATCCGACCAAACACATTAGGTGACCATAGTATATAGGGAATAACTTTCCGAGGTTATACCTTATGGTCGCTTCGTTTGAATAGTTGTATGATAGGTAGTTTATATGCCTTAGGTAAATTACCAGAATACCCTTTTCATGTATAATTGGTAATTAAGCATATGTAACCTAAACTTTTGTCACATAACTGATTATGTAACATGTTTAGGCATATAACACTTGTCATAGGACTAGTTAGACGTTCCGAACGCGTTTCACGCGAACGACGTGTTAAAGTAGCATAAGCTACCTAAACGGGTCGTAAACAATTATGTTAGGTTTCATTTAGTATGTAGGCTTTGTTAAACCATATTACACGAGTCTCCACACTCGTTTGGTTTACGAACCCTCATGCTACCCGATCTTCCGATTTAGGCCCGGTTTATTAACATAGTTACCTATATTAGGTGCCGTTTGATTCCGTGATCTCTAGCATTGCTTGGTGGTTATCTTAGGACTTCTGAGCAATCTCAAGTGAGTACATAGACCCCTCTTTTACTGTTTTCAAACTGTTTTGGGGTGAAGCATGTGTACCTATCTGTTATTTTCATGATTTCAAAGTATAATTGATTATACATGTTATTACTTATCATTTGACAAACTAAATGACTATCTATGGTTTAAACACTGATTTCTCAAAGAACATAAAATAAAATGTTGAATTGTACTTATTTTATGTTCACCAGACCGATTGTTAGTATGATATAGCGCTAAAGGATTAGACACCCCATTCCTGTTGTCATGGAATGTCTGAAACCAATTTGTTTCTCCATCCAAATAGGGATTGCCTTTGTGGTATCCCTATAGTCTCAAAGGTGTATTTTGATGCACTAGGTCTGAATGAATTCTTAAATCACACTATTAAAGTATAGTTTGATATACTCTCATATGTGGTATTGTACAAAACCAACATATATTTTGTTACACATCCAAAGCATATTTTGATATGTTATTTACAAAACCAAAACATAGTTTAATATGTTATTTATCACATCCAAAGCATATTTTGATATGTTATTTATGAAACCAAAACATAGTTTATTATGTTACTTACAAATCTAAAGTATACTTTTGATATGCTACTATAAGGTTATTCATTTAACCTTACATTATCTTACAGAACATAACTTTTGTTTACACATTACATGGTATACATTTAGCTTGGGTTATACAATAATATTGGACTAATGGTTTAAACATGAACATTCTATTTTGGTGGTTTGGTTTAAGTGACTTAAATAACGAGATGTGAGTAATATGATACAAGCATGGTGGATACGCCGCTGGTACTTCCTATATATAAGTGTTTGTATGGTATTACATATCGTAGCGTTATTTGAATCATTTCAGTTTGAGACGTAGAACATTTTATACAAATAACATACTTTTTCACAAGACATTGATTTACAAACAACTTATCTTATACAAACTCATTGTACATGGTTATTCATTTAACCATACATTATTTTCTTATTTATACATATCATCTGATCTTATTGTTTTTCAAGCGATTTACAAGACAAAGCAAATTACAAGGATCATGACTGACTTTTGTTAAACAACATTTTCTAAACTTATAAGTCATGAATCCTATATTAACAAAACCTATGTATCTCACAGGCATTTTTATGCTGACGTACCTATTTTTACACATGTTTCAGGTACTGCTTTGCAATGATTGTTGATACATGCTACACTTAGGATGGACTCGTGCCTTAGCAACTTTAAAACTTGGAAGATCATAGTTGTACTTATTTGATTGTATTAAAACAATGAGTTCATTTATTCAATAAAATGAAATTATTTATGCCATGGTTATGAAACAATAATTCTGTTACAACACTCCCCGACGTTTCCGCCACGTCTAGTTGCTTTACGTGGTCGGGGTGTGACATCATCAAGGACCTAAATTGCGTAACGATCGCAAATAAGTAATGGCAAGAAAGTCCCTTAGGGCAAGCAGTTACCAGGTGCACGTTTAAATTATTACATGAATAGAAGTATGCAACAAATACGTAGAAACTGATAGTTGCATAAGTAGATTGAAAACTTGGAAAAACCTGAATAGAATACCTATCCAGGATATTGTTTCCAAGAGAAACAAATAGAGGCATTACTTACATAGGGCGTGATGTGAAAACTATAAAAAGGTCATGCGTGTCATGTGTTAATCGCTTACTCTGGCCAAGTAAGTAGTGGCATATGATACCATGAACTTCTTATAGCGGACACGTTTACATCCGATGTAGTAAGGACGGGGTTAAAGGGACAAATTAAAAAGTACCCAAATGAATCAGATAAGCAGAATATTTGATCATAATGTAAACGCACAGCCGAGTGACGGAAGCGTGTTATATTAGGATAATGAGCCCGAGGGAAGGGACAAAGAAACATGTAACATGATTAAGATATGCACTGGGAGGGGGTGTACTTACACTCGAACCCGGAAAATGCGAATATGTCTCTAAACGAGTCGTTTTTGTAAAACCTCAAACTCGAGGACTAAGTAGGAATATAAAAATGAAGCGAGATCTTAATGCATACCGGGAGGGTTGCAATAATAACGACTTCAGTAAAACACCCGGTTGATGGGTAAGAATTTAACGCATGCGTAGACCGAGAGACGGGGACTCGGATGGAAAGTTAAAAGACTCGGGTTTTGAGTCATAACTAAAAGACGACAAGATAATGTAAATAGAAATTATGAATAAATTATGTTCAACTATTTTAAAGTTGAACGGGTCGAATATAATGTCATGCCGAACGGCATGAGTAAACGCAAGCGGGATAAAGGTAGCGTTAAAAGCAAAAGAATAATGATCCCGGTAATGGGACATAATCAAATACGAGTATATGTAAACTGGATAATGGTGAGCATAAGATAAACCGACGCATAAATGACGTGAGAAGTCATAAAGTCGAAAAATTGTCTGAAAGGAAACGAATGCAGCCTTAGACTACGGTCAAGGTCAAAGAAAATACCAAGGCGAAAATAAATGATCTTAAACAAAAACAGGATGCCTTGATACCAAACATGTATTTTAAGAATGACATGAGTAAGGAATGATCTACGGGATCAACCTAACCTTTGTGGTTATAAACAATGGAAAAGTCTACGAGACTAAAACGACCCACGAGTCATGACTAGAAAGAAATAGATTAAAAAGGACCTCGCCTTAAAGAGGTGAAAGTCTAATAAAATAGCCCATAGACTAAGTGATAAAACCTACGGGTTAATTAGACAAAACGAGGGAATAAATGGAGAATCCTCGCATAAAACAAAGACTGAAAAAGAATAAATTTTGGACTGTCAATATCCCGGTATGGATAATTGACAAAGGTTAAAGAGACTACAAAAAAGATCGCCATCAGGGACTGAAAAATCAGTCTCTAAAACTCCTAAATCAGTCCCTAATGGTTATTAGGGACTGATTTTGTCAGTCCCGAGTCAGTCCTAATTGCTTAGTCCTAGATACTTTCATTAGTAACTAAAATCAGTCCCGATTGTATGACAACAATAGGGACCGACATTCTGTCTTCTATACACATAAAATCAGTCCTCAATCTATGTTGTCATACAACATCCTTTCAGTCTCGAATACATTTCGTCGGTAACTGAAAATCAGTCCTTGATATTAGGCCATTCAGGGACTGAAAATCAGTACTTAAACCTTGTCTATTTTGTCCCAAATACATTTAATTAGCTTCGGGTTCCATGACAATTCAGTCTCTAATAAGACGTTGTAGAGACTGAGAATTAGTCCCTGATAACATACCATTTCATTCCTTAATATATTTTATTAGGGACTGAAAAATAATCTTAGATGTCATCCTATTTAGTTTCGAATATGTTTTTTAGGGACTGAAAATGTGTATCTTTTAAGAACTTTTTTCAGTCCTGAATATGTTCTTTTAGAGATTGAGAATCAGTCCCTGATAACATACAATTTTAGTCTTCAATTTACCTTTTAGGGACTGAAAAATAATCTTAGATGTCATTATTTAGTCTGGAATATGTTTTTTTAGAGACTGAAATTTTGTATTTTTAAGAACTTTTTCAATCCCGGATATGTTTTTAGGGACTGACAATCACTCCCTAATATGTTAATTTCGTAAGTAAAAAATAGTCTCTGATGCTATGACTGTTTCTAGTCATGAGTTTTTGAAGACTAAAAAATAGTCTTTGATACTAATTTGATAGTCCATAATATGCATGCACATTTTGGTAATATATTTACTTTTTAGGACTAACGAGAGTCTTAAATGCAATGACATTCTCAACAAATTTAATCCATAACATTGTAGCATGTTAATTATAAACTTTAATAAAGTTAAAAGTCAAACATATAATTAAATAGTACTTAGTAGATCAATCTTAAACTTCAAAATAGTAAATCAAACACCAACAAACTAAGTCTTAACTAACTCACTTCCTAAATCAAACTATCATTGTCATTGAGTTGCCCATCCAAATCATTTGCTCCACCCCTCATATGCGCGGAAAGTGAGCTCTCAAAATCCGGAAACTTTGAGCTCATGAACATTAACACTTTTTCAGATTTCTCATTGCTTTGTTTCAATTTCTCTTCTAGTAAAGCAACCTTATTTCGAAGTGCTTCCGCCTCGCTTGAAGATGGTTGAGACGATCCAGCTTCCGATGTCATCCAAAAATCTTTTTTTCTGAAAACCGGTCCAACGCCTACCTTCCATGCAGATTTTGTTGTTTTTTCCTTAGCACATACACTTTCAATTGCCTCCTTTTTGAGCTCGTGATCCATGGTAGTAGTTATCGTTGTCCATTCAGAAATTAACTTCGCCACTGCCTCCTCTTTATGATGAATAATATTTTCCTAACAAAGAGAGTGTAACAATATCATCAATAAGTAGTAAACGAATAAACAAATCATTCAAATTTCGAACAAAAAATGTGACTTTTCTAAATAAAAATCTTTGATAACTAAATGGCTCAGCCTCTAAAAAAAATAAAAACCAATGAGATTATAACAATATCATCAGGTTTTATTTCTCTAAAAAATAATATAAAAAAAGGAATCATTCACATTATTATATTTGATAAACAAAGGCTTCTCATCATTCACATCATATGCTAAAATATCAAGAAAAAAAAATGAAACCTAAGGGCTGGCTTAGTTGTTGTCTTGGTCTGATGATGATGGATCGCAATACGCAAAGAAAAAGAAACGTCGATATCCTTACGTATTGCCGCTCAAAATTCAGCCCTATATATTCTCTAAACCTGACTTGCATCTATCCGAAATCTAGTTCTAAAAAACAGCACATTTTGTACAGATTAAACAACACAGGATTGGAGGAACATCAAGTATTATACATCATATATTATCTAAATGAATAAACTGAATACATAATACAAGATTACAGGAACATGTATTATACAGTAAAAATACAGAATACAAGATTATACAGCAAGTATTATTAGCAGCAGCAAAAATCAGAATCATTAACACCAGAATCAGATTAAAACAAGAACGACAACAATAATCGGAATCATTAGCATGAGAATTAGATTAAAACAAGAACAATGGCAATAATCGGAATCATTAACATTAGAATCAGATTAAAACAAGACCAGCAGCAATAATCGGAATCATTAACATCAGAATCAGATTAAAACAAGAACAACAACAATAATCGGAGGTTCGAAATCATTAACAGCAGCATGTATTATTAATAGCAGAAACTAATAACCCAAAATTAAAGCTGGGATAGTCATCTGGCCATTTTGGCTTCTTTTTACTCCTTTTTTATTTGGGTTTTTGTTGTGTGGCACTTGGAGTGAGTGTGTTCTCTTGCTTCTCTGGTTTGTTTATATACCGAGAATTAAGTCTGCCATTTTTGCTTGGAGGATAGGCTGGTTGAGACTTGGGATAAGTCATAATAAGGGAGATATAAGGCTGGATCAAGTCCTTGTGAATAGGTATAACTTTCTCTTTCTTTCTTTAGTTTTTAGCTCCTTGCAAGGACTTGAAAACATATGGTTAGGACAGAAACCTGTGTGTGTTGTGTACTCTAGATCCTTTTGGATCAGGGGGGGTGGGGTATAGTTGGGAATCAGGTGGAATAAGGGCTCTAAAAGCCAAAAGGGTAGTCATCTTACTATATGCCTTATACCATAGATCTGCAAGCATTTTTCATTCTGCTTTGGTTTTCTTGTTATTAGGAAATTTGAGCCTTATTTTCTGTTTTGTGGCTAGTCTATCCGGTATATTAACCATTCTAGTCACTTCTGTGTTCTTGATGAAGGGATTAGGTTGTTATGTGCAGGGGAGTTGCACAAGCCAGGGAGAAATAAGGTTGGAGCTTGTCACTATGTTTAGGACACTTTTCTTCACTCAAAACTTTGTTTCTAATTTTCTAGATCATTATAGTGACAAGCAATCCTCTATATTTTGGTTCTCTTTCAAAACTGTCTCTTGGGTTTGTATTGAGTCATTTGAGTCTGACCTCTTTGGGTCAAAGGGTATTATGGGAATTTGGGATTGGGTTGCAGTGATAAGGAGGAGATATGTAAGAATCATGCTTGTGTGGATAGAGGGAGGGCAGGGATATAGAAAGGTACTGCTTGTTTTACATGGAAGGCTGCAGGGGTATTTTTGGAAATATTTTAGTGGCTGTGTTAGTCTGCATGGTTCTGATGATATTAATGAGTTGCTAAGTTGTAATAGGGTTGCTAAGGTTGCTGTTGAGAATAAAAGATGGAAAGGGTATATTGGTAAGTTCATAAAAACCTGGTGTATAACTGATAGTCATCATTCTGATGCCTATAATTGGCTATATAAGGTAAAATATAACGAGCATAATGCAAAACAGCTGAAAGGGAAGGAATGGGATCTGAAAGGTTATATTTTTAAAGTTGAGAAACAATTTGAGAGAGTCTGGAGGAGCAACAGTAGCTGTCAATGCTGGGCCGTGCTGTTTTGGGTGCTAGGGGCAATTTGGGTTTATTGGAAATATGACAATAAGAGTTGTCAATGCTGCCTTTTGCTGATATGGCTATCAAGGGCTTTTTTGGAATATTTGAAGTATAATATGAGACAAGAGCAAACGGATCAGATGGCTGTGTGCAATAAGGATGATAATGCTAAAGATGGGTGTATTGAGCTGATCAAGGTGGATGGAAGTACAGATTTGCTGAAAGATTTCTGTTTGATAAAACAATGGAAATATGGTAGAAAATGGGATCAGTGTGAAGGTAAACAAAATGCCTATTTTTGTTGTTATAAAAGTCGCCCATGGAGAAAAGACCAAGGTAGTGCTGTTGCAGCTTGTTATGGTATAGTTTGTGTGCTGGTGGTATGGTTTAAAATGAGTTATAGTATATTGTTAAAAACTGTCTGGTGGAAAAATTGGCTGGGTGGACATGTTGGCGAGGGCCTGATGTGGTTTTATACAAAAGAAAATAAAAGGGGCTATGTGGGGTATTAGTACTGTGAGTTTTGGATTTTTTGGAGGTTGTTGTGGATATTAAAATTTGTTAAACGAAAAGATTTTTTGGAGGTGTTGAAAAGGGTGATTAGGGGGCTTTGTTGTTTCATTAATAGAATTCTGGGACAAATTGAGAAAATATGGAAGTGTAGTAAGAGTTATCAATACTGTAGTGTGCTGGTTTGGCTGCAAAAGATCTTTTGGAGTTATGATGATGTGAGAAGAGAACAAGCACATCAGTTGGTTATGTGCTGTAACGGATTCATATTGGATAGAATTTCAGAATTACTGAAGTATTGTTTTTTGTTAACAAAAGAGTGGAATTTTTGCTGTGGTCTTGCTATTTGGCGGCATAATAATTGGCTATGGTTGATGGGATCAGGCTGTGATACTGCTGTTTGTTATGGTAGTTAGATGCAGATGTTTGGCTGCAGAAGTTGGGGGCGATGGAAGCATAAAAACACAGCTGAGTTTATATGTTGGATTAGGCAGTATAGGTATGGTTTGAGTGGATGGTATGAGAAATGGTTATATGATTGTGTTGTTTGGATTCAACTCTTATTCAGAATGATTATTGCTGATATTAACTTTCGGCCTGGTGGAAATACCGATGAAGCTAAATGTTAATATTGGTTAGTTGGTAGAAAGAATTCGATGATGACAAAGTGGCCAGTGGTGGATTATAGAGGTATGGGGACAAATTGGTTTATTATTGATATAAAATGGGTCACAATATGGGGATTTGCTGAGGCATATGGGCTTGTCATAAAACTCGGGTTTGGTATGGTATTTGGGCGTACTTGGAGGTTGGGCCATAAGATAGCATGTTTGGGTTTGGATTGTTTGTTGAATGGAACTGGGTGCTGGTATGTGCGGGCCAGGTGTACCTTTGTGGGTAAACAAATTGGGTGGCCCAAAATTTATTGGTTCCGAAAGTCATTAGAAAAGTTTAGTAAAATCTCGTTTATAATGTGGGTTAGGCTCTTTGGAGTTGGTATTATAAGGATGAAGTCTGGTAAACGTGTTTGGGTCGAGAGGAACTTGGGTGGTGTCTTCGCTAGTGTTAATTGGGCTATGATTGAAACTTGGATTTTAGAGATAAAGAGATGGTGGGCTAAGTCTGTTATGGACCAGAAGAGATATGGATCAAGCATTAGGAAGTTATGGATGCGTGGTTGGGCTTGGGCTTTCAAGAAGTTGTATTTTCTTAACAGGCTTGTGTTTAGGTTTTGGTTTTATGAGATGGGTTTATGTTGGCCGGTTGGGTTTAGATATGGGCTAGGCTTGTATAGAAAAGCCCATTTTGTTTGTATTTGTTTGATAGTTTAGGTTTTGGTTGGGCTAATTTTGATCTTGGGTATATGTCCCGGGTCTAATTAGTCCTTTTGTATTCTTTCATTCTTTTTAAATAAAAGTTTGCCCGAGGGTTTTCCCTCGTTTCCCAAAAAAAAAATTAAAATTCGACAAGATTATATAGCATAAACACGAGCTTTAAACAAAGAGAGTAAGAACTTACATATTCACTTTTTGCCTCATCATTTAACCATCCTATTTTAGCATTATAATGCAACTTGTAATAGACTTCAAAGGGGCTAGGCGGCGTTTGAGTCTCACGATTTGTCTGTGTCAACAAAAAAAAAATATAACATAAGGCTTGATAAATGTGTGTTGAAAACATTAAAGTTGGAACTAGCAAATAATGGTCCATAATCTAAATATTAACATAAATGGTCCATAAATGAAAAGAGGTAGGGCTGAGCAAAATCCATTACCCGACCCGACCCGACCCGAAGAATACCCGACCCAAAGAATACCCGACCCGACCTGACCCAATAACCGAGAACCCATTATAACACAACCCGAAATAATACCCTAAATATAAGCTCGGTTCCGATTCTTTTGTTACTCGGCTATATCGGTCCACGGTTACAAGACCGATGATGTGTTCAGAATTATACACATCTTCTGTATCAAATTTCCCCTATTTAAGAGAAATTGTATGCGTTTATCCTTTGTATTTGGTACTGAATCGATTAAATTGTGAATCTGCAGAAAACTGTGAATATTCTGTGGATTACGCGAGGAAACGGTAAAGGATCGACGAAGGAAACAATACATGGGAAATGTTAATGGATTGAAAATGAAGATATTAGAAGATGGCATGATAGAGGGGTGAATTACGATGACGTGGGCGAAAACGGTGCGTAAAACGGAGCTAAAACGAAGAAGTTATGAAGAAAACAATTTTGGAAGAATTCTGACATCAGCCTTACGGACCTCAACATTGTCAATGTTGAGGTCCTCAAGCATGCTTACGGACCTCAACATCCACAACGTTGAGGTCCGTAAGGCAGTGTCGGCAAAGACTTTTTCGTCGGTAAATGGAGCAGTTGGCTGTCGTCGCAATATGTGGGCTTACGGACCTCAACATTGTCAACGTTGAGGTCCGTAAGCAAGTCCCAGAAGCCAAAAAACTCACCTATAAAAGGGCGTTCACTCCTCATTCGAAAACACACCATTCTCATTACGAAATATCAGTTCTAGTTCCGTTCTAAGGCGAGTTTTAGCACCCGGAAGTGCCGGTGAAGTCCCTCGGAGCTCTCGAGACGTCTGGAGGCCGTCGGTTCTAATCCTAATCGACCCGAGTCGGTTAATACTCGTAATTTCCGTTCCAGTAAGTATTGGTATTATGTTTTCAGTAGTTGTAATGCTTTGTGTAAGTGTGTTATTGTGTAATATGTGTAGCTAAACTTATAAACTACCTGGGTTATGATGAACTAAAAGATTGTAATGCTTATTTGATGTAATTTCAGTTATTTCATGTGATTTACAGAATTTTATCTTTGAAGTTAATCTTGATATTGCATGTTGTTATAATTTTGATTTAGTTATTTGTCGATAAATTCACCAAGTTTATAACATGAAGAAATTCCCTTTAAACTTAGAATTTAATTTAATTCGTTTATATTTCAATTTTCGGGTTGAATATTGTGTTGAGAAATTAACCAAGTCTAATAATAATTCAAGTCAAAATAATAAAACATGCATCCTCACCTCATGACTAGAAATAAGATTAGGGTGAGCTAGGTTATTAGCTAATCATTGGTGGGTAATTTGGGTAATCGATAACTCGAACTATTTTATTACATCGTGATTAAGGTTTCTTAGGATTTTAATTTTCAAAGATTTGTTCGCTTTATGGGTTTAAAAGATCGTCTCACAACTTAGTCTCTGAGGTTCCAACGGTTGGATTCACGTAGGATTTGGTTTCGATAACTCGAGCCGGTTCGTTCTAGCATTTCACATCTTGTCTTTATCTTTGGTTTAAGTTGCGTCTCTAACGGGGGATTAAGCAAGGGAAAAAGATATTTAACTGTTATTATTATCAAATTAGCATTGCATGATTTTAGGGATTCTAAAACCCAGGTAGTCCGTTTATTATATATCTTTAATCCAAATATTTTATAAAACTTTGTTTTTGTATTTGTGTTTGTTTCTTGTGTAATTGTTATATTGTATTTGTGTTTGTTTCTTGTGTAATTGTTATATTGTATTTATGTTTATTTGTTTCTTGTTTTATTATCCCGTAAGTTTTACATTGTTAATGTTTGTTTTAATTTAATACAAATTCATTTTAAATTAATATTTTTATAAAACTAAAAATCACAAATCCAATTTCAAATCAATTTAGCTAAATATTCGATAAAGGTTATTTTCAATATTTCTCGCCATAGTGTCCACGGATTGATATCCGGTCTTGCCAACAAAACTACACCGCGACCGGTGCACTTGCCGATTATGTGTGGTTTAGTTAGCGATTCCATTTTTAAAACTTGTAAGCAATTCAATCAATGATGTAATTATATCACGCTTTCCAACGCTTAAAACATATTTTGGAAATTATAATTACTATCAAATTTACAACACGCTGTACGCACATCAAGTTTTTGGCGCCGTTGCCGGGGACACTAAGAAAAATTTTGAAAACAACCCAAGTCGTTTATTTAGTTGTTTAATTGCTTTCTTAGTTTATTTGCTTTCTTAGTTTTTTATTGCCTTTTTCTTGCAATTTGTGCCTTTAGGGTTAGAATTGCTTTAGTAATCTTTTCGTTGTATGTACCACACTCGCTCATAAGGGTTACCTTTAATCGTTGTTTCGTTTGAGCCCGAGCGAGATTTTCACGAGCGCCTTCGCATTTTCCGAGATAGTCAGGCTCACATGGCTGATAACGATCCCCCACCAAGGAGAGTCGTAGCGGACTACGCCAGACCGAACGCGGGAAATGGCCGATCCAGTATCTCTCGACCCGTTATTGAAGCCAATAGGTGGCAAATTCCACCTCAAATCATCTCGATGGTTACGAATACCATCCAATTCCACGGATTACCTTCCGAAGATCCAAATGTTCATCTTTCGCGCTTTTCAGCTATCTGCGATACATTTCAGGAGATAGGTGTTAGTGAAGACGCATGCAAACTGCGCCTTTTTCCATTCTCACTTGCCGATCGAGCTCATGCTTGGTTAGAATCCCTCCCTGCGGGATCAATCACCACTTGGGTCGGTATGAAAGAAAAATTCTTAGGAAAATACTTTCCTCCTTCCAAAACTGCTCGTCTGAGGAGCATGATTCAAGAATTTCGCCAAAAAGAAGGAGAGTCTTTCTACGAGACATGGGAACGATTCAAAGAGCTGTTACTCAAGTGTCCACACCACGGATTCGAGGACTGGGCCTTAGTAGAGAAGTTCTACCACGGATTGACGCCTTCCACACGAAACATGCTGAACACCACTGCTGGAGGAAATCTTATGACTGCTAAAACACCAGAGGAATGCACGGAGATGTTTGAAGACATTGCAATGAGTAGCTACGAATTTACAGATTCTAGAAACTCAACCTCTACACACAGAGGAGTGCATAAAGTAGACGATACCACCATGATGCAATCACAGATCGATGCCTTGAAAAAGAAGCTGAACGATATGGAGCAAAAAAGGGAACAATTGTGCGAGATATGCACAGGAAGGCATGACACAAATTCGTGTCCCATTGTCCCTACGGAGTCACCAGAGCAGGTGGATTTCATAGCCAACCGAAATCAGACCAATTTCGGAGGAGGTTACAATACGAATTGGAGAAACCACCCGAACTTTAGCTGGAGGAACAACAACCTACCAGGGTTTCAGCCACGTCAAAATCTGTTTCAAGACACAGGAGCAGGACCAAGTTCGGGAACAAAGAACACAACCATAGAGGAGATAGTAAAGCAAACCCAAGATACACTATCCCAGCAGATGCAGTTACTTACACAGTACATCACACAACAAGAAACTCGATATCAAGAAACACAGTCGAGGTTCTTGGAGAATGATGCCTTCATGAAGAACCAGGCTACTGCACTGCAGAACTTGGAGAGGATAGTAGGTTCACTGGCCGATCAGTTGAACCAGAGACCTCAAGGAGGTCTCCCGAGCAACACCACCGTAAATCCAAATGCCACTGCAATGGCAATCACTATAAGAAGTGGACGAAGAACTGCAGAAGTCCAGCCGGTACTTGAAAAGGAGTCTGTCAATGAAGAAATTGAAATAGAAAAATCGTCTGACAAAGCGCATTCCAAGCCAATCCAGGAAAGAACAGCACAGAACTCCGAGCCTCCAAGAAATAAGGAGAAGGAGCCACTGAGAGTGTACAAACCAACACCGCCTTATCCTGGAAGATTGATAGCAGCAAAAGATGCAGAGCAATATGGTCGTTTCGTGGAAATGTTAAAGAAATTGAATATAACCATCCCATTAGTCGAAGCTTTGATAAAAATACCAAAGTATGCGAAGTTTCTGAAAGATGTTCTTACCAATAAGAAGAAATTAGAGGATATTCCGACTATCGCTCTAAGTGAGGAATGTTCTGCTATCCTACAGAATAAACTACCAAAGAAGGAAAAAGATCCTGGTAGCTTTACCATTCCTTGCTCGATTGGGAATCTTACGGTTAAAAATGCTCTTGCTGACCTAGGTGCTAGTATAAATCTCATGCCTTATTCCGTCTTTACTAAGCTCAACCTAGGGGAACCATCACCTACTCTCATGAGTATCAAATTTGCTGATCGATCGGAGAAATTTCCAAGGGGTATTGCAGAGAATATCTTGGTTAAAGTGGACAAATTCACCTTTCCTGTCGACTTTGTTATACTCGACATGGATGAAGACTCTGAGATCCCGCTGATCTTAGGTCGTCCATTCCTTGCTACTGCACAAGCAATCATCAATGTTCGTGATGGCAAATTGACTCTTTGTGTCGATAATGAAGAAGTCACCTTCGACAATCAACGTTCTATGAGACATGACGATACTGCTTACTCTATCAACACTCTTGAAAATAACGTTCCTAGCGAAATACGTGAGAAAGAGTTTGACACACAACTTTTGGGCAAGGATGATCAACGGAGTGATATCAATCTCAAACAAACTAGTGAACTTCCCCAAAAGTCTGAAAGTTGTGAGAAAGAAAGTCCAAAAGAGAAGCCATCAATTAAAGAACCACCGTTATTAGAACTCAAAGAGCGGGAGGAATTGAGAGAAGAAGCTTATATGCGGGATACATGATATAAAGAGAAGATGAAGGAAATGCATGATAAGGATTTTAAACCGGGTGATAAGGTTCAGTTGTTACATTCCAAATTTAAATTACACCCGGAAAAACTGAAGACTAGAGGGTCGGATCCTTACGAGGTTGTTCATGTATATCCGTACGGTACGGTTGAATTGAAGTGTGGGGAAGGAAGGAAGTTTAAGGTAAATGGTCACCGAATCAAGCACTACATTGAAAGACCAAATCCTGAACTGGTGGAGGAGCTGGACCTCCCTGAGTTAGAAACTTGAAAGCAGATAGTTAGTAGATAGGAAGTGTAAATATTAGGTTATATTGTGTGATTTTGTGTGAATGTGTGGATTGCTTTAGATAGTTTGTTATTTTAAATCAATTTTACGCTGGGGTTTCTTTGTTTTTGTGTATGCAGGTTTGGATTGTACCACCCGTACTCAATCTCCATTCGGGTGATTTTGGAGCTGCTACAATCTCAAAAACATTATCCTAAGTGTAAATTTGGATTTAATATGCATCCGTTTGATCTTAATCTTCTTTGTTGTTTAGAATTTGCAAAACCAGGGTTACCTACGGAACTTAAGGAGAAAATCTTTTTCCTAAGCGCTGGGGTAAGAAAAGAATGGCGTCGTCAAGAGCAGCTACCACCATTTTGTGGAACTTCCAAGAGTGCAATGAAACGAAGAGTGAAACGCTACGAGAGATGCATAGAATGTGGAAACTGGTTACACACTGGAAAATGTAAACGAAGTCAAACGGAATCCCAAAGTGAGTACATTCAATTAATGAGGGTGGGTGCCATTAGGCTGGATGCCGAACGCTCCACTAGGGTTGGAAGTTATGTACACTATAGGATTGAGGAAGACATCGCGCACATTTTCGACAAAACTGGGCTTGACAAAAAGACGTTACGAAAATCCCTTGGTTTGTAAATATTTTTTTTTACTCTTTATGTTTATTATATCGTATGGTTGTGTTTGATTTGTTGCTTCTAGCTGTGCAGTTTCATTTTACAGGTTATATCATTATCACGAAAGCTGAATATCTACAAGCAATTTATCAAACATATCAGGGGAGTCTCTGTTTCACCTCTCCTATTTTGTTGTTTGTGTGGTGTGAATTTATTTCCTTTTCATTCACATTGAGGACAATGTGTCTTTCAAGTGTGGGGATGAGGGATTTTGTGTATAATAGGATTTTGTGTATAATATTTAGTATATACATAAAAAAAAATAAAAAAAATATAAAAAAAAAAAACTTCATAAATGTTTACACTTGTCCCGGTCCTTTAAATGCATATAAAACTTGAACATTTTGCAAAAACGTTTGTTAAAAAACAATTTAAATGTTGAATTTACAAAATCTGAAAATATATGTTTCTTTAAGTTGCGGGATAGTAGGTTGTTTAAATCAGGTTTTTGTGAAAATTTTTACGAGATACTTAAGATAATTTTTCTAACTATAAAGTAAATTAACTATGCAATAACAAAACCTTTAACCCTTACATTACCACATGACAGTAAGATTTGAGCCTAAAAGTGTTTATTACAAAAACACTATTTTCGTTTCATGTGTGTTTACCGACTTGTAACATTACTTTAGAACTTGTACGTTTTGATACATTTCAAAACCTTTAGTTTAATCTTTGATACAAAATCTCAAGAGGCATTAGGATCACCATTTCTTTGTAAAAATTCACCTTTCTCCTTTAGACACCACTTTGTACCTATTACCTTCTATTATTACCCTTTGTAAACCGGAACGTTTATTATTGTAATTATAGTTTGTTAAAAAAAAAAGGAAAAAAAAAAAAGAAAAAAAAGAAGAAAAAAAAATATGATGAAAAAAATAAAAAAATTAGAATAAAGTTATGGTCAAAAGACCAATCGGTTGTTATTTCTTATTTCGTATTTTTCCGGTTTATCGTAACATTTCCTGTTAGCCACTTTCACCCAAATAAATAACCTACCTTTTACCATAACCTACCCAACTTCAGTCCTCTATTTTTGTATCAATTTTTAACAATAAGGTAGAGATTTGATTGACGTACAAGCTTATAGTAGTCATGCTTCACAGTCTGGTTTTGAGAGTTCACTTCAAATTATATACATATTATCCGAGAGAAGAGTGAATTCAGTGAGTGGTGTTGTTTTTGCATAATTAATTACTTAAAAGTAAGAAAATTTTGATTAAGTATTCTCGGTTTATTGTTTCATTTTCTTGATTTATCAACCTTTTGAACGTTGTAAGTCTTGTGAAACCTCTGTGTTTAAAGTTTTTGCAATTCATATTTAAATTTGTTCGAAACGTGCGTTATTGTTTAATCGTTTAAGTTTGATATGTTGTTTAGGATTTTGCTTAGGGACAAGCAAAAGATAAGTGTGGGTATATTTGATGTGTTCAGAATTATACACATCTTCTGTATCAAATTTCCCCTATTTAAGAGAAATTGTATGCGTTTATCCTTTGTATTTGGTACTGAATCGATTAAATTGTGAATCTGCAGAAAACTGTGAATATTCTGTGGATTACGCGAGGAAACGGTAAAGGATCGACGAAGGAAACAATACATGGGAAATGTTAATGGATTGAAAATGAAGATATTAGAAGATGGCATGATAGAGGGGTGAATTACGATGACGTGGGCGAAAACGGTGCGTAAAACGGAGCTAAAACGAAGAAGTTATGAAGAAAACAATTTTGGAAGAATTCTGACATCAGCCTTACGGACCTCAACATTGTCAATGTTGAGGTCCTCAAGCATGCTTACGGACCTCAACATCCACAACGTTGAGGTCCGTAAGGCAGTGTCGGCAAAGACTTTTTCGTCGGTAAATGGAGCAGTTGGCTGTCGTCGCAATATGTGGGCTTACGGACCTCAACATTGTCAACGTTGAGGTCCGTAAGCAAGTCCCAGAAGCCAAAAAACTCACCTATAAAAGGGCGTTCACTCCTCATTCGAAAACACACCATTCTCATTACGAAATATCAGTTCTAGTTCCGTTCTAAGGCGAGTTTTAGCACCCCGGAAGTGCCGGTGAAGTCCCTCGGAGCTCTCGAGACGTCTGGAGGCCGTCGG